>JABCMJ010001874.1:0-40462 GCA_014822125.1 Arbutus unedo
TTTTATTTATGATAAACTGTTATAATAATATGTTTAAAATCGAGAGCATGACATGACCGGCTCTATCTGATGAGTAGATACGATGAGCTAATGGTCGGTGATTATTGCCTAGGTCGGACTAGTAGCCGGGCACAGATTCTATCTGCAACTAAAAGTTAATAAGTTTGTCAAATAGAAATCGCTAAAAATTAAAATTAAAAAATTTAGAAAGTCAAAATTTTAATTTCATATTAAGCGTATTTATTGGTTTATTGGTTTCAAATGAACACACGGAACCAACAGAAACTATTGATCTCTCTAAAGCCGAAAAACTAGGGAGACAAGTTCTCATTTTGATTACTAGTCATGTATGTCTGTTTACCCATCAAGAATTTTCTACTCTCTGTTATTACAGTGCATATCGTCTCGTACAACAAAAAATACAAGACAATAGAAAATGATTTCACTTCAGCAAAATCGTCGGTCCACCACTTCCACTCAACCACAACCACCACTACCTGATAAGCACAAAATATTAATATATTTAAGCCACAATAGCATAAGTTGTTGGTTATTAATTATTTTTAATTAAGTATATTTCTTATCTCTTTGATTATTTATATTTATATATTTAATTTGTGAGAAAAAATAACGATGGCTCATATTTTGATTATTTATATATATTTAATTTGTAGAAAACAAATAACGATGGCTCACTTGGAGCCTCAAAATTGAAGAAAGAGGACAATATTCAGTGAGTATTTTAATTAATTTAACTTTAAAAGAAGTAAATGTCAAAATAAATTGCTATAGTGCACGTGTGTGCGGTGGTAGGCCAATAGAAGTTTTTAGGAAATAGGAAAGAAGGGACACATGTAGCTGACTATTAGGGAGTATATTTGCTCATTTTGGTACTCTACGTGCTATTATTAGTGATGGAGGAAAATATTTTTGTAATAGGATATTTAAACATTTGATAACCAAATATTTTATAACACATAAAGTTGTGACTTGTTACCACCCACAAACTAGTGGTCAAGTCGAGATATCAAATAGGAAAATTAAACAAATACTCGAGAAAATAACGAATCCTAGCAGAAAAGATTGGTCATTAAAACTAAGTGATGCATTGTGAGCATACCATACCGCATTCAAAACACTCATTTGGGGGAAGATTTTTTTTTTATTATTGTAATGTTGATTCTATGTCATAAGTTTAGATTTTATAAGTAAAAAAACATTAAAAAAACTAATTAAAAATTTTAACAAAAAAAGGTTATTTTTTATCCCATTAATATTAGATAATAGTTTTCGTTCTATGTTTTGAGCAATGAGACTTAGTTGTGGTCTTGTGGATATCTTTATTCCTATGCATGAGAATCATACGAGAGTCAATTTTGCTACCTTCTTTGTAAGATATATTCTATAATTCATGTTTGAAAATTCTTACACTGCAGTTTGGCCACATTAATACTTTTCTTAGTTAATTAGTGAGCATGATTTGACAATCTTGAAGAAAAATAGTTGAGACTAATAATCCAGTAAGTTTTTGAGCCATTCTTTTTTGTTGAAGGGTTATTTTAAACTTACTCTTAATTTTTTTGAAATCCCATTACTTTGTTGTTTAGTCTCATTAATCTTTCGTTTGGTTGAATGCTGAGAATTATTAATTTGAATGCTGCACTTGAAATCTCTTGATATCATGAAACGTGAAGGACCATACAAATTCTTGAGAAATAATTTTAGGTCATCTTTGTTTATTTGAGCCATATTTTGCTAGTAAATAAATCTAATCATTGTTGATAATATGTACTTTTTTATTTATTGTGATAGATTCAAGAATTAGAAATCACTGGGCTGAATTAATATAAAGGAAGTGCAGGCTAACCTCAGGCGAGTCTTGCATAAAAAACTCTAAGGACACAAATGTGTTCGGATGATCTGTGTTCCTAGCATTACTCGTCTTGGATATAACTTGCTTACTTGCATTCTACAATAGAAATGAATGATTTTGTGATGACCCGATGTTCGACCTCTTGTTTTTATTATTTTTAGTGTATTTGAGAACTCATGGTTTTAGTTTAATATTCTAATTGTGGCTTAATCGTAATAGATTAGAATGTTGGGACTTGATGTGAGGGTTGTGGTAGTTGGAGGTGGGTTCATGTAATTAACCTAATTATGAGTATAAAATGGTTAAGAAACTCTAAAATTAATTTTTATAAAAAAATACATAGCATTTTTCTTAGGAAATCTCTAAACCTTAATAGCTTAAGGAGGGAGAATGAGTGCCTAGGCGGAGGATTCGTACGACGAGGCCAACTAGGAAGTTCTAGAGGACATTGAAAGCTTCGCATAGAGCCCAAAATCAACGTAGTACACAAAGTATTCAAGGGATTTTCGATCATATAAGTGTTTGCTGCGTTTTATTCAAATAAGATAGGATTTTATGTTGATTTTCATTGAGATATTGCGTAGAACATGTTTAATTCGGTAGTAAATATATGTTGTTTTTTATATGTGATCGAATAATGCTTGTTTTGTGTGAATTTTGTGATGATTTGGATAGTTAGGCTGTAGAAACGAAGGCCAAAACGAAGTTGTTTGTGAAGAACAGAATCTGAAAAAATATAACACGACGATAATCTGATTTTAAAATTTTTTATTAGGGTGGTTCTAGAACTTTAAAATTTCTGAAACTTATACTGAGCGTTGGTTTACGTGTCTACTATGTTGGGTTAAAATTTTGAAGCCTAATTCAACATACGTAATTCTACAAAAATTCGTGACTAAGTTGCAGCAAATTTGCACTTTTTCTGACTGCACTAACACACTTTGGTAAGACGAGCATAACTTCTAGTATGAGTATTGAAATTGCGTATCGTTTATTTTGTTTAAAACTTGACACATAGAACTTCAAAAAATGTATATTTTGCATCTTATTTTTACCCCCAAAAATTACTTTTTCGATTGAATCTAATGAAACAATTTTGGTGTTTCAAAACAAGGTATCCAACTTTGAACTGACATTACAGTGTCGTCCAAACTCCATTTTTAACCTATTACCTATCATTGGAAAGATTATAAAGTGTAGTTACTTATAAATTATAATGTTTTAGAATTTTTATGGTTGAACCCTACCTATATAACTTTGTCCACTCGAGCGACCTACTGAAAAATAAAATATTTTCTTTTTGATTTTTGGCATGTTTCTTTCCTTTCGGTGCATTTGGGGTTACTGTTTAAGTCTGAAATTGATTATTATTGGTACATATAAGCATGCATGGATGTTGGATACCAGGTAGGAGATGGCCCGACAGTCAGAGCAGCCCGTGAACTCGACTTGGAGTCTTTGTGATTCCTCCGGTGAAAGGTTGTAAAACTGCCAAGTAGGAGATGGCCCGACGGTAGGAGCAACCCGTGAACTCAACTTAGAGTATTTGTGATTGCTCTGGTAAAAAGCTATGAAACTACTAGGTTTAAAGGAAACCCGACGGTTAGGGTAGCCTGTGAACTCAACGATAGGGTCCTCGATGTGGGCTGTCCATGGTGCAAGACCATCAAAATTATGCATGAGTTGCATGGGAGCATGATAGTGTTGTGAATGTTTAGTCAATGGTTTATATTGTCGTTATGCATATCATATTGTTGATGCGAGCATGCTTTGTTCAATATGTCGATGTTTTTAGTATGACTTCCTACTCGAGCCCTGGCTTACTTTTTTCTATAAACTAACAATTTATAGGTAATGACGTGGACTTTAAAGACTTAGAACTTGTGTATGAAGATGTTTCAGCATGTTAAACATAATTTATATTTTTGACAATTTTTATGTTTAGATGTTCAGTTGGAGGTTTTCAGACTTTGTTTATTTATTTGTTCGGGCATTGTGGGTCTGTTTTCATTAGTTTATATTCAGATTATTTAGGATCGATTATTTGTTATTTGATAATTGATTATCAATTATTGAGATTTATTTCAATTTATTGGAGTTATATTTATGTTAAGTTTTGATTTGCATTGTTCCATTGCTTGTTTCATACCCTAGAAGTTTGGATGTGACAACTTGGTATCAGAGCATGTTTCGAATACCTAGAGCCATGGATAGAGTCTTAGAGATCTAGAGGTCTGCATGTTTATGTGGAGTTGTGTCATAGAATGTCATGTCTTGTCTTTTGACGTTCATGCAACTTCTTGCAAAATTTGGTTAGAAGAGACACCTAATCACCGTGTCTTCTTATTAGAGGTCCTGGAAAGTTAATTGGAATACCGGACTAATATTCTTAAGGACACTTCTCATTACGTGTTTTATGTGCTTACGTGTTTATGTACTTTCATGCTTGTGTGTTATGTGTTTATATGAATATTTGTTGTTGGTAATTGTCATTGTTCTCTTCTGTCATAGGTGTATGGTGCCACGTCGAGGTTTAAGAAGTGAGTTGTTACATTTTACTTAGTTAGAAGAGGTCCTTGTTGATTATGTGGTGACCTTAGTTGTGTTGTTAGTCATGTGAGGTTGTAACCGGCAACCTTAGACTATCCCTTGACCTCATGGAGCGGAACATGATGGAGATTGATGTTTTTGAGGTACTTTCTTTTATTTCGCACCGAAGTTAGCATCTTGTTTGACATTGGTACTTCACACTCGTTTATTTCTTCTAGTCTTTCTACTATCTTGGGTCTTGAGGTCAAAATGTCAGAGTCTGTTCTATTTGTTGAGACGTTTGTTGGGGGCGATGTGGCTCTGAGGCACGTGTGTCATTCTTGTGAGATGGAGGTTGCTGATCATAGTTTATCTTTTGATCTCATTCTGTTAGATATGAGTAGTTTATATTTTATTCTGGGTATGGACTAGTTGATCTTTTTTAGAGTCGCAATTGATTGTTACTGGAGTAGGGTAACCATCAATGTTCCAAAGGGTGATAGTTTTCAATTTTGGGGGAGACAATGGAGACATTTAGTCAATGATTCATAAGTTGTGAGGTCGAGAGACATTTGGCTATTTGTTCATGGTGACATAAGATGACAAAGGGAATCAAAATCAGTGAGAGTTGCCTAGAGTGGTTCGTGATTTTTCGGATGTCATTTCAGAAGATATTGTGGGTTTACCTCCTCAATGGGAATTGAAATTTTCAATTGATCTTGTGCCCGAGACAACTCCAAATTTTGTGGCACCTCATCAATTTGCTCCAGTAGAGTTGAAAAAGTTGAAGGTGCAACTTCAGGAATTGATGGATAAGGGTTTTATCTGACCTAGCACTTCACCTTGGGGCGCATTGGTCTTATTTGGTCAAAAGAAGGGTGGGACCTTGAGGTTGTGTATCGACTATTGGCGATTGAATAGTGTGACTGTGAAGAATAAATATCCGATGCCGAGGATTGACGATTTGATTGATCAGCTCAGGGGGTTCTCAAGTATTTTCAAAAAATTGATCTAAGGTTGGGTTATATCTATTGAGGATCAAGGAGGAGGACATAGCCAAGACAATATTTCGAACGTGGTATGGTCTCTATGAATTTGTTGTAATGACCGTGTGGTCTAACAAACGCACATGCTACTTTCATGGTGTTAATGAACATGATCTTCAATGAATTCTAGGACTAGTTTGTCATGGTGTTCGTGGATGATATACTAATTTATTCACCGAGAGACGAAGAACACAAGAAGCACTTGGAGATCATACTACAAATTTTGAGGAAAAATCCCCTCTACGCTAAATACTCTTAGTGTGACTTTTGGCTTTTCAAGGTGAAATGTTTGGGACATGAAGTGTCGAGTGAGGGGGTGACAGTGGTATTGTTTACAAGTTGTGTGATAGGGAAGATATTGGTCACCTTTTGTCGTGTTTTGGAAGATAAAGTTGGTTAGAGTTAAGATGTTTTTATCACTTATACTATGTGATTTTTCAGACGTTTTTATCGGAGGATACAGTGGAACCTTTTCAATGAGAGATGGAGTTGTGATCAATCTTGTGCCAGTGACTCCTTCTATCCTTATGACACCTTATCAACTTATTCCAGCAAAAATTGAAGGAAGTAGAGGTGCAGCTCTAAGAGATTATTAGACAAGGAGTTGTAGATCCTGTGGGATAATAACTTGTATACCGAATATTCTAAGTGTGAGTATTGGTTCTTGGAGGTGAAGTTTATGGACATGTAGTGTCAGGGGATGAAGTTGTAGTGAATTCATTCTAGATTGTTGTTTAGTTGACTTGGAAATGACCTAAGAGTGCATTTAAGATTTGTAATCATTTAAGTTTGGAAAGCTGTTAACGACGCTTTGTTGAGAATTTTGCATGGTTGATTGTGCCAGTGATAAATCTTACTTGGAAGAAAGTCAAGTTTGAATAAATGAAATGTGTGAGCCTTTATTCAAAAAGTTACGAAGAGGTTGACCTTGGCACCCGTTTTGGTGATACCTGAATGAGATGTGGGTTACGCGGTATACTGTGATGTGTTTATGGATGGGTTCTCCAGACTAATTGAGTTTTGAGAGTTGTGGGAGAGTCCTTATTTTGGAGACATGTTGCAAGGATATACTTTGTGAGTTTTACCATTCTTGTCTAATTCTGCAATCGAGTGTCACAAAGATGTGCAAAAACCGGAGACAATAATATTGTGGAGATGTATGAGAATGGGTAGAGAAGATCATATTCATGTGAGGAATGACTAGTGAGAATTTTGGATACTGGGGAAGAACTTTTGCCTGAATAGGCGATTCCATTGGCCTAAGTTTTGTGATGTCGCCATGGGGTGGAAGAGGTCATTTGGAAACAAGCAAGACTAAACTTGTTTGTTGTATTGAAAATGTTAGGCATCTTGATATAGTATTTTTTTTTTAAGATATTAGTTTGCAGTTATTTGAGGTCAGAGGTCTAGGATTAGAGTGGTCAGTAGTGCTATAGGTCGTGTGAGGTTTGGATTGACGATTGTAACTTAAGTTTTAACTTGATGGTGTGAGATGATGGAGTTGGTATTTTGAAGTGTGGAGAGTGGATGGTGTTTTCGTTTGTGAGAGACCGTAAAAATATATATTAAGAGTCATTCTTATCATGGAGAACAAATTTTGGGGACGAAATTTTTTAAGTGGGGAAGGTTGTGAGGGCCCTAGTTCAACCTCTTGTTTTTCTTATTTTTAGTATATTTGAGAACTCATGGTTTTAGTTTAATATTCAATTTGTGGCTTAATCGTAATGGATTGGAACGTTGAAACTCAATGCGAGGGTTGTGGTAGTTGGAAGGGGGGTCATGTAAGTAACCTAATTATGAGTATATACAGATTCGGAAACCCAAAAATAAGGGTTTATAAAAAATACGCAATTTTTTCTAACGAGATTTCTAAACTCTAATAGCTTGAGGGGGATGCACGAGTGCCTAGGCAAAGAATTCATGCGAAGAGACCAACTAGAAAGTTCTAGAGGACGTTGAGAGCTTCGCATAGAGTCTAGAATCAACCTAGTACGTGAAGTATTCGAGTGATTTTCTATCATAGAAATGTTTGATGTGTTTTATTCAAATAAGGTAGGATTTCATATTGATTTATATTGAGATATTGCGTAGATCATGTTTAATTCGGTAGTTTGTGTGTGTGTGTGTGTGTGTGTTTGTGTGTGTGTGTATTGTTTTTTGTGTGTGATCAAATCATGCATATTTTGTGTGGATTTTGAAATGATTTAGACAGTTAGGGTATAGAAACGAAGGCCAAAATAAAATTATTTGCGAAGAACAGAATCTGAAAAAACAGAACACGTCGATAATCTGATTTTGAAATTTTTTTTAGGGTGGTTCTAAAAATCTAAAATTTCTGAACTTTTTACTGAGCGTTGATTTATATGTCTAATATGTTGGGTTAAAATTTTGAAGTCTAATTCAATGTACACAATTCTACAAAAATTCGTGAACTCAACTTCGAGGCTTTGTGATTCCTCTGGTGAAAGGCTATGAAACTACCGGGTAGGAGATGACCCAATAGTCGGAGCAGCTCGTGAACTCGGCTTGGAGTCTTTTTTATTCCTCCGGTTAAAGACTGTGAAACTACCGGGTTAGAGGATACCTGACTGTCAGGGTAGCCCATGAACTCTACAATAGGGTCCCCGATGTGGGCTATTCGTTGTACAAGACCGTTGAAATTATGCATGAGTCGTGTGAGAGCATGATAGTGTTGTGAATATTTAGTCGATGGTTTATATTATCATTATGCATATCATATTATTAATGCGAGCATGCCTTATTCAATATGTCGATGTTTTCAATACGACTTCCTACTCGATCCCCGGCTTATATTTTTCTGTAAACTAACAATTTACAGGTAATGACGTGGACTCGAAGACTTAGACCTCATGTATGAAGATGTTTCAGCATTTTAGATAGAATTTTATATTTTTGATAATATTTATGTTTAGATGTTCAGTTGTAGGTTTTCAGACTTTGTTTATTTATTTGTTCGGACATTATGAGCTATTTTGATTAGTTTATATTCATATTAGTTAGAATCGATTATTTTTTATTTGATAATTGATTATCAATTATTGGGAGTTATTTCAATTTATTGGAGTCATATTTATGTTAAGTTTTAGTTTGTATTGTTCCATTACTTATTTCATACCCTAACAATTTGGGGTGTAACTGATTTGTTGTTTCGATGTATAAATCTATGATATTAAGTGAGTAAGCATTGAATTGATGATAAACTAAGCATGATGGATTTAGACTTTAAAAAGAATTATGATCTTGCGAAAATATTATGGCATGACAGGGAATATATCTTGGAATACTTGATACCGGCAGTAAGTCATAAGTGTGCGAAATTGGATGCTTCCTACTCCTTTCATTTTTTAGAAATAACTCTACTTCTTTAACTCTAGAACCTCTAGAAATTCTATTACCTCTACTAACCCTTCGATTGAGACACCTTAGTTTTGAAATTAACTCTCTCTCTTCCTCTCAAGCTGGAACAAACTTCACTGGTGCTGTCTGCTTGCTCTTTTGCCATAGTCCTATTTGCCATCTCAAATAACGGTCCACACACATTTGAGTAAACTGACCATAATTCTGAAGATAATCTTTGAGACAGTACAACATTGCATGCCAATAATATCAAAAATAATGAAAGACAAAAAAGAAAGGCCGACACGAGATACTAGAACGCAAAATCTCCACAATAGCTGTCGAACTGCAAAAGTATATTCCTCTCACCACAAAATTGTTCTAACGTTCCCATAAATAGGACTACCTCCTAAAGCGTGGCCCTTAAGATTTCTTTTTCAAATTTTGAAATTGATTTCAAACTTTCCACTTTTTTACTTTTTCTACTTTACCGTATTCCACTCACTGCTACGAACTGAGGGAGTGCCAGCGAATATTATAATTAGGTAGGGTCATGTACTGAAGGGGCAGCAAATATTATCATTATACTGGAAAGGCAAAACCGTAATATTAAAAGGTTTTGCCCCCGGCCACACGTCGTGATTTTCGGCCTATATAATGGGGACTCAGAACTCAGCAAAACCTAATTATATTCCAAGATATAATGATAATTGATGGTACCCTCACTGAGAAAACAAATTGTTAAAGTGGATAAAATATGAATCAAATATTCTCCACTATGTGCACCCAATGCCTACGGTATTGTTAGGGTTAATGATCTAATACGACACCCTGTCCACTAGGGGGCAGATTAAGATTCTAACGATATAAGGTGAAGCAATAAGGGTGGAGTTTATTAACCAAGTAATCCAACGGGTGATGTCACATCTGGTGTTGTCGTAGATCATGCAAGTTGCCATTTGATAATAATATATGATTACAGCATTGGCCTAAAAACTGGATTCACATATCACATAATGTTATCATTTGATTATACTGGATTTGAAGAATGCAGGCTATGTTAATATAGAAGATACTGAACTTGTTATATTTAGACTCACACTAGCCTAGTGCTAATATAGTTGGTGATGCAACAGGTTTTAATAATGATGTTGATCATGCTTAAAATTCTACAAAATTGTATTGGAACTGAAATGTATCTTTTTGTGATCTCTAAACTTGCCATATTATGTTGTAGTATGAACTTGATTGTGATGTTTATTTTTTGTTGACCAGCTGGATATTTGGGTCGTAGTCTTGATTTGTAATCCCATAAGAGTCATATTACTACACTTTACTTTATGCACTAAACTTTGATAGTAAATTTTATTCACATTTTGATATTAGATATGTTGATAAAAAATTTCTAAACTAGTTTATTTTTGAAGGCCTTAATGAGTTTCACTTGTGGCCATTTACGTGCCTTAACCTTTACGGGATAGGTTGTGATAGCCCAAACACAATTAGAATGATGACAGCGGTGGCACGATGGTCGATGACAACTTGGCTACAGGTAGGGTCAGTCGACGAAGGCGAGATGAGTGACGACCACCAGACAATGGAGCGTTAGGCTTAGGGATAGGTTTTTTTTTCACTTCTGTTTTTGTTGTTTTTTTATGCGGATTAAGGTGACTCTGCTAACATGAAGATTGAGAAAAAGTATTTAGGGTTTGTTAATTCTTTACCCTAACACACAAACATTATATGTAGATAAAGAGTAAAAGGTAAAAGGCCCATCCCTAGTACTAAACAAACAAATACTAAAATAAATGTTAATAATGCACTATAGGATATCATCCTAAACACGTCTATTCAATTCATCCATAATTAATGCAAAGTGGTAGATCTCAAAGCAAACGCTAGATGTCATGTCCTCCAAAATATAAAAATTAGAGTGTCGGTCTCGTGTCAGTTCGGTACTACATAGATCAAAGCATACAACCCAACCATTTCAACATAAAACTTCCTGAATTGAGAAAGGAATAGAACTTGAGCAAGCTCTTGCTCATGAAAAACTTGTTCTATGGCCAATTGATGTAACTGATCTAGGAGTGCCGAAGAAGGAAAATGAAGACAAATGGAGATTCAGAAGTAGCGAATGCTTCTTTCTTGCCAAGCCTAATCACTCTTAAAATGATATTATGCACGTATGGCTTTTGTTGGGGTAGATAGCATATTGAACGGACCGGCAAGAGCATGATTAAGGGTTTTATGCTATAATCCGTAACTTGTCATGCCACTACCGTAGCTAGCGAAAATAACTTATGGTTAGAGGATAGCCTTGCCAAGGCTGAGATTGAGGGTTCAACTTCTACTCCTCACCTCGTTGTTTAGTAAAGTTACACTGTAGAAGTCTTTTCTTTTGCCATATTAAAGAATCTCATGGAAAAAAAATTAGATAATGAGAAATGGAAGACACTCATTATGAATGAGTTGTGAACAATTATGAAGCCATTTCCTTAGAAAAAATACTTCAAACACAAAGATTTAATCATGTTTGCACAAACCATGAGCTACCAAAAACTCAAATGACATGTATGTCTTTAACCATCATAAAAATTAAGTACAAAGATGGCTGACAACCCAGATCTTATTTTTAATTCAAATTAAGAAGTACCTACTCTTAGTCTATGTAGTATGCCAGAATACACAACAGTATGCCTTTGACCCACGATCATCCTTGGCCCATTTGCGCTGGACCCAAGTTGGGCTAGGCCCAAAGAACTACATTATTTGCTCTCGGTATACAGGTTGAGGTGACCTAAATAAACATCGGTATTGTCCTTTAGCTAAGCGTTCATCTTCGATAGAGAAGATTCTTCAAGTCTTGACTTTTGGCCATGCTGCCGAAAGCTCCGCGCTCGGCATTACCACGTAGAGATGTACTCCCCACGTTTCGGGAAGACATGATGAAGGTAGCGCAGACATGCCCGCTCGATCTACATGGTTGTGGGACACGTGGCAATACCATCATGGTTTCCAGACCATGACACTACATTCTCGACCGGAGCCTCAGTCATGCAATTGAGTTCCTGCTCTATAAATACTCCAAGTGCACTTTTAATTTAGGTACACACACACTCTCACTAATTCTCGAACTTTCAAGTTGCTCTTGGTCTTACTAAAGGCTAACTTGATCGTCAGAGTGCCTGCTGGAGAGCCAACCTCGGTTGGCACTAACTCAGTGTTGAGTATTTTGCAGATATAACTAAAGGATTCACGAGGTGCTCTCGAGAAGTCTAAATTGGATTCCAGACTCCACAGTTTAAGTGTACATCCGATGAGTATTCTCTTAATACTTTTGGCTGGATGTAAAGTGGAGTTTCTGGAGTGTTTCATATGTTGGTCAGTTTAATAGCATACAAACCAATGAACTGATTCTAGAAGCTTTCAAGAGAATGAAAGATAACCATATTGGAGGTCTTCCAGTTGTTGATGGCTCAAACAAGAAGACTGTTGGGAGTTTGAGCATTAGAGACATGAGATACTTGCTCTTTGTACCCAAGATTTTCTCCAATTTTAGGTAATATGATAAGCCAAATTTCAATTTGCAAGTGCGTCAAGTAGCATTTTGTGTGTTTCATGAACGTCACTTTCTCCAGTTGTTAGTTGCTTTGACCATTGCAATGTTTGAATATTGAATGTTTATAATTAAGTTGTTCCCCCTGTGTCAAAAGCACTATAACATAACACACTACAGATATTGGTGATCCCACTCGATTTCGTTTGTCATTTGCGAAATGTTATGTGAAAGCACTACAAGTGGGATAAGTATTTATGGCAATTGAATTGATCTCTCACCTGGAATCATTAAGCTATGTCTTGTTAAACCAACAAGTGAGGATTTAACTATGTTAACTTGATTGTTTCAGGCAGCTAACTGTGATGGATTTCATGAACTCTAGTGCTGCAAGAAGCCACAATACCACAAAGATCATCACGCCCATAACATGCAGACCCAAGCCATCTCTTGGCACTGTGATCCACACTCTTGCTTCAACTCAGTTCACAGGACTTATGTATTTGGAGAGACTGATGAAGTCGTGGGAGTGATTACTCTTAGAGACGTTATTTCTTGCTTCATCTGTGAACCACCTAATCATTTTGATAATTACTTTGGGTTTGGTGTGTAAGAAATGTTGAGCCAGTAGGGGTCAAAATGCATAATTGCTTCACAAAGACAGCAAATGATATGTTCACTTTTTTGTTATGCCGCGCCTATCAAACTTAAGCCTGGGAGCTTTTTCAATCCTCTCTCGTCTATTATCTTTCTAACCCTTGAGGCATCTCTCCACCTTCCCTGCCCGGCATATATATTGGACAAAATTACAATTGGAGTAGGGTTTTCTGGCTCCAATTCAAAAAGCATTATAGACATTTCTTCTCCCAATTTGAAATCTGAATGACTTATAGAAGCATTGAGCAAGGAGGCAATAATAGAAGCAGAAGGCTGAGGTATTTCTTGTATTAACTCTCTAGCTTCATCCATCCATCCAGATCTACCCACGAGATCAATAATACAATCAATGTGGTCTGAGTTAGGGCTTAAGCCATAATCCCTACTCATCATCTCTACTCATCATCCCATAGACTTGCCACCCTTTCTCAACCTGACCAGTGTGACTGCACGTAGAGAGAATGCAGTTGAAAGTTGCCAAATTGGGGTTTCCATTCTCTTCTACCATCTGATCAAGAATTTTGAAAGCAGATTCAAACTCCCCGTTACCCAGAAATTATTGCATTCCAAATTGTTGGATCATTGGTTTTTGTCTCAAACAGATCAAATGTTCTTTGTGCCAAACAAGATAGCCCACATTTCATGTACATGTCAATGAGTGCAGTACATAAGAATTCATTGTTAGAGAGATCAGTTCTAAATGTGTGTCCATGAATCTCCTTTCCAGACCTCAAAGCAAAGAGAGCTGAACAAACTGGTAAAAGACTTGTAATAGACTTCAAACTTGGCATTACGTTGGCTGATTGCATCTTTTTGAAGTACACAAAAGCTTCACCCTCTTTCCCTAGTCGCATAAACCCATTAATCATTGAATTCCATGTTGCTGAATCTAGTTTCAGTCCTTCAAATTCCAATTGCGAAAATAGCTCAATTGCATTATCAGTTTGACCATTGAACAACATTCCTGCAATCATAGAGTTCCATGTTACCAAGTTCCTATTCCAGTTTGTTTCCTTGAATACGTCATAAGCCCATTTCCAATGACTACATTGGGAGTACATATGGATTAATGCAGCTCTCACCATTGTATGAAATACCATATCAGTTTTCCTGACTAGTCCGTGAACCTGCCTTCCAAAATGAAGATCTAAAAGGATTGAGCATGCAGAGAGAACAGAAACCCATGTCACTGAATTGGGTAATCCAGTTGAACATCTCATCATTTTCTTGAAAACATTCAAAACTGCATTTGGGGCCCCATTTTACAGAAGCCCAGTTATATAGGCATTGTAGGTCACCACATTTCTGTTGTGAATCATGTCAACCACCTTAGTTGCCGATACTAACTCCCCCCAATCTGAATAGAGGGTTATAAGCGACGTACCCAAGTAAACCTCAGTCTCGAAGCCTAATTTAACCGCCCAGCAATGTACTTGAATACCATCAGCTAAACTTTCACATGAAGCCAATAAACTAGCCATAGTGATAGAATTGGGCCTCAGCTTTCCCAAACCAAACTACCTAAATAATCTCAGCGCTTCACTATAATACCTGCTAGAAATTTTCGTACTGATGACTAATTTTGTAGACAAAAGGAAATGAGCAATCAAATGGTACAGTAACAAGAAATATAGTACACTCAACGAGATCAAAACAAGTAGACAACAAAAGTAGCATGTGAGGCTCATGAGAGGCACAAAAAGTGAGCATTTTCAAGCCATATTCATCTCCTTTATGCAGGTACTGACGAATGAATACAGGTTCAAGACATAACTCAGTTACTCAAAGATTGTAGACTTTCTAACGAAGGGGGTGCTCCTACTCCAAGCTCTTTTACACCATTTGAAAACGCGGCTCCAAGGTTTGAAATTTGATATTAAAAGGCGTCACTCGAAACAAAAGACATGATCACGTATTTGAATTATTTACGAACTAGAAATTAATAACCTTCCAATAGTACCCATTTTTGGCAAACCCAGAAATTGTGGCATTGAGCAAAGGCAAGCTCGGGTCAAGAATTTCGTCGAACACTTTGAGGGCATCCTGGAGGAGATGGAGTATCATGTACACGTTCGCGAGAGTTGTGGATGCATATCTGTCCACCCTGAAACCAGTTTCTATGAGATGGGTATGGAGCATTTGGGCTGTGGTGGGTGATTTGAGCACACCACAGGCTTTGAGGAGATAGGGGAAGGTGTTCTATTGGGACCCAAAGAGGCATAGTGGTGTTTTGTGTACAAACAGAGGGATTCCCTGTAGAATCCATTCGCAACTAGTTTTGGTAATTCGCGATGCATGGTATGGGAGAGCAATGGTATTCATTCAAGCATGAATATCTGTGATTTGGTATGGATAAATAGTTAATGTCTGTTTTTTAAGGCGCAAAGCGACGAAGCTAATCTAATATATCACATAAATTAAATTCCAAACTTTATCCTTCAAAATAAATTTCACATGAGATTTAATCGATTTCGTATTGAATTTAAAAAAGTAAGAGATTATTTACATCATGTAATTGTTTAATTGAAATTCATTGAATAGCTATTTCTCATTGTTACAATGCTCCTTAAGAAGACGACACCATACATATAGCACACTACAAATCTCAATACCAATAATTTTGAAAACGCTAATGGGGTTGTAAATTTATTGTAACGACCCATAATTTTTTAAAATTTAATAAATAAAAATTTAAACATTAACTGAAAGTCTTTTTGTATTAATGGTCTATCCATATTTAACTTGTTATCATGATTTAGTAAGCCGAACGAGTGGTTCAGCGAGTGCACGTGTGCTGGGTAAGGAGCGTAGCACCATGGAAATTTTTAAATTCTTATCCCTTACCCGTGTGAACGCAACTTCCTTGAGAATAAATTAAGGCGGGCATTAAAAAGCCACACTTTCTTGCCGAGTTCAAAGATTTTGCGGAGGATATGTTTATCATGAAAACCTTTAGTACGCTTTATAAACCTGAGCACTTTCGTAGGACTCATTGCGTAGAACTTCAAGCTCAGTGAGTTGGAGCTTCCGATGTGATCCGACAGCGTCCATATTGAAGTTGAATTGCCTTTTCGCCCATAGAGCTCTGTGCTCTAGTTCCACACAGAGGTGGCATGCCTTACTAAAAACCAACGAGTAAGGAGACATGCCAAGGTTTTATCTATTGTTCGGTAGGCCCATAGAGCATCATTTAGCCACAAGGACCAATCTTTACAGTCAAGTCGTACCGTCTTCTCGAGTATGGGTTTGATTTTCCTATTTGAGACCTCCACTTGGCCACTCATTTGGGGATGATTAGGTGTTGCCCCCTTATGTGTACTCGTATACTTACGCATAAGGGCCGCGAAATGTCTATTCAAGAAGTGGGTGACATTATCACTGATGGTGGCACGAGGGCAACCAAACCGGCTAACGATATGATCTTGAAGGAATTTAACCACTACATTGTGGTCATTGGTCCAAGTGGCAACTAGTTCTACCCACTTTGTAAAATATTCAACTGCCACTAGAATGTACTCATTCCCGTGTGAGGACGAAAATGGTCCCATAAAGTCTATGCCCCATACGTCAAATATCTCTACAACCAAGATTGGGATAAGTGGCATCATATTCCTTTGGACATGTTCCCGGACTTCTGGCACCATGGACATGATTAACATAATGCATGAGCATCCATGAATAGCATGGACCAGTAAAAATCACATTGCAGCACCTTGGTTGTCGTCTTTTTTCCACTAAAATGTCTGGCACACTTAAAGAGTATGGGAGAAGGTCAAAATACTTTGGTTCTCACTTGAAGCAGTGCACCGCCCGATAACCTGATCTGAGCATAACTTGAAAAGCTCAGGATCTTTCTAAAAGTAGTTCTTGATTTGGAAAAAGAAACCGTCTTTATCTTGCCTGGACCAATGAGTAGAAAATGCACCAGTGGCTAGGTAGTTGACAATGTGCGCATACCACGGTGACTGAACTTGCGATACTGCAAACAATTGTTCATCAGAAAATGAGTTTCATTGGGCCTGTAACACACGTTGAATCAACTAGAATGCATGATAGATGGTCAGCAATCGAATTCTCAGAACCTTTCTTATCTTGAATTTCAATGTCAAACTTTTGCAAAAGAAGAATCCACTTGATCAGCCTTGATATCGTATCTTTTTTAGACAATAAATGCCTAAGGGTAGCTTAATTCGTGTAAACTATCACTTTTGATCCTAAGATATACGATCGAAATATGTCCAGGGAAAACACTACAACAAGTAACTCTTTTTCCGTGGTTGTGTAATTCAATTGTGCATCAGAGAGAGTTTTTCTTGCGTAGTATACATCATAGGGAACTCGATCCACCCTCTGTCCTAGGACAGCTTTAACAGCATAGTCAGATGCGGTCACACATAATTTCAAATGGAATAGTCCAATTGGGTGGTTGGACGTTAGGTGCACTTGTGAGAGAATCTCGGAACTTTTCAAAGTTCGCATGCAAGTTTCATTGAAGACGAATAGAACATCTTTGGTGAGAAGGTCACGCAAAGGTTTAGAGACTTTAGAAAAGTATTTGATGAAACGCCGATAAAAACCAACGAGCCCGAGGAATGACCTAATCTGTTTCACAGCTGAAGGGGGAGGAAGTTTGGAAATCAGGATGACTTTGGCTTGGTCAACTTCAATCCCCCTTTTGGACACAACATGTCCTAAAACAATGCCTTTGTGCACTATGAAATGACTTTTCACCCAACTCAAGACCAAATTGGTCTCTATGCAACATTTAAGAACTTGGGATAGATGCTAAAGGCATAAATCAAAGGATGTCCTGAAAAGTGATAAGTAATCCATGAAGATCTCCAAAAATTTATCTTTTACCTAAGTGGCAACCCAAGAGCCCCGACGCGCGGGGGGGGGGGGGGGGGGGGGGGTGGGGTTGTTGTTGAATTGGATTTATAAAAATTATTTGCTAATAAAATTGTTTGGAATTAATTCAAGATTAAATCAAAACAGATATAATGACAATCGCTCAATATAATAATCAAACAGTAAATAAGGAGACAGTGAAAAGAGTACGCAAACGATGTATAGTGGTTTGGTCTGAGCGTGTCTACTGTCCAGCCAAGTCCACTCCCTAGGAGTCACATGATCTACTAAAACCTTGAACGATTTTGGATGTCGCACAAACCCTTACAAACTTTTCTTCCCATTAGCTTTTCCCAGAAGCTAACCCACCCATTGAGTCTGTATCCCCAAAACTCGATTCTTCAAGATTTACAATCCACAAACCTCACAAAAAATCTACTGATGCAGATTGGTGAAGAAGACTACAATAGGTTGTCTTCAACAATGTAGTGGAGAAGAAAGCAAATAGTAACATTGGAGTACAGTGTATATCCTCTTTTTTTTCTTTCTCAATATCTCACTCAAAAATTAATACTAATTGAATCAATGTGAAAGAAATTCGTAGTTTGCAGAGAATGACACTTGGTTGATTGAGAATGAGCTGGTTCGAAGTTGTGCAGATTTTGTTTGAGCAGCCAAGGGTTTTATAAACCCTAAAAAATCAAAATCAAATCTCTAAGGAGTCTCAATCAAATCATAATTGATTCAATTTCTCAACCTTTCATAAGCACAAAATCGAACGTTCATATCCCATAAGGAAAAATTGGATCGAATCAAATCCCTAAGTCAGTAAATTTTCGAACAAAATAATGACAAGTTAACCGCACGATTGTGCCGGTCAATCGCCTGTCTGGTCAACTACAGGGGAGGTTCCGTCAATCGCATGCCGAGTTGACCACAAGAAGTGCCCGGTCAACCGCACCCTGTGATAGTTGTATCATGTGGTTTGTTTTCAAGCCAAATCATCATCAAACATTCACGCATACTTCTCAACATGTCATCAACCTAAGGCGTGATCAATAACAGTGTTCGAACAACATTACTCTATAATGGCATGCAAGAGGAAATTCGTTAAATCAAAGTGTGAGTATCAAATTTCAATTTTGAATTTGAATTTTTGTCATGCTATCACCTTAATCTTGGCATCTTCAAAATAAAAAATAATTAAATCATGTTGAGGCATTATTTCTAACAATCTCTCCCTTTTTTATGATGATACTCATATGCATGGATTAACGATGATATTTTCCAAGAAGCCTCTTTATGCCATTATACTCCCCCTCAATATATGCATCATATAGCAAGTGAACATTTTATCTTCAAAGACATGATTAAGTGATGCAAGAGCCTAGCATATCTAAGTCATGGACAAGTGTTAGTGGTTATATCGGTCATACTTGTAGTCCAATGAATATCTCAATTTAGCGAGTGTATAGATCAATCTCTTCTAAACCATGTAAACCACCTCATAGAGGCAAGTAGGTATAGATTCGTGTATACAATGTGCAAGCCCTTAATCACTATCACATTTCAAGAAAGCAACGCAATATCTGACATGGAGATCAGAAATGAAGAGGGTAAGCCATAAGCCATAAGCGATGTCATTAAATCAAAACATGTCATAGATAGGGTAAGGTACGACAACTACGATAAGTTATAAAGTACGCCATAATAACATCATAGAGTATAATAGGCAGCAAGTGAAATATCATCTCTCATACACGCTCCCACTGATAGCATCTAATGCTCCCAAAAACTAACATAATGACCATCTAACTCTCAAAATATCTAATAATATGCCGTGCATAACTAACTCTCCCCCTGTGGCATCATCAAAAACAAAGGAAGCCCTAGGGTGGAAGGAACTAACGGTGATACAGGGCTCAAAGGTAAGCCACGTCGATCTGCAAGGTGTCCATCCGGGTATGGATGCCAACGGACTGATCGGTCACCTGTTGAGCTAGATCGGTTTGGTTTTGGACAATGGAAGAGATCCTATCAGAAATAGATGATTGTTAAACACTCAGTTGGTCAAAGCGGGCTATGAGATGAAACCAATAAGGTGGGGGCTACTAGTAGAAGGAGGGGGCTCAATGTAGTATGGCGGAGGCTATTGGTAGTAGGAGGGGGCTCAGTGTAGTATGGTGGAGGGTAATAGTGGGGTGGAATAGTATAGTATGGAGGTGGTGGAGGGGGGTCAGCGACTGCCTCAGGCTCACTTACGTCTTCCTCACCAGCCTCATCATCTTCTGCTTCATCTTCAGCATCCTCGTCAGTATCCTTTTCTTCTTCAGAATCATGGACAGGTGGAACAACACATTTGGACCCTCGAGTAACAACAAAAGAGGCAAAAGGGCTACTAATGCGGTTTCCATCATTGAGAAGAGCAATGTTGTAATGTTCAAATATTTTGGTAAGGAGAACACCAAATGGTAGACTTTTGCTACGAGATGTGAAAGCATAAACCATTTTGCAAAGGATAATGTGTGGTAGGTTTAATTGGGTATGGGTTTGAAGACAGTAGAGAATAAAACATTGCGTTGGAGAGACAGCTTCATAGTGGCCTTTCTTAGGAATGATGCTCGCATTAAGAAATTGATGGAATAAGCACAATTCGGGCTTGAGCTCGATGCGAAGGACACCACTGGGATTAGTGCAACTCGAGGAGATTTGGTGCATCATGGTAGAGGTGGGGTTGTGGTCCCCAATGTCTGAATTGGTAGTAAAATGCAAAATTTGGCCTTTGCTGGGTACACTAAGAATTTGGGCCAAAGAGCCAATGTCAAGCTCTATAGTGACATCGTTGACGAAAGATTAAAGTTGGATGCATTTAGAGAAGGTGTCAACTGATTCATCGAGATAAGTGACCTTCCAAATTGCAATAAAATAGACGAACAAGGGTAGGGTAATAGCGTTCAGGAAGGGGAAGGAGGTTTCTCCAACCCATGCGCTCTAGAGGTGTGAGGATCCCGTCTACAAGTTCAGGTGTGTGTTGGACATCTCGGCTCGTGGTTATCAAAGGAGTAGTGAATTTGTTCCAAGTTTGAGAAATAGAATAGGTGAAAAAATAGGTCATGTCGAATGCTTGTGGTGTCGATTGGCGAGATTGACTAGAACTAGGTGCAACATTCCTAGCGCGTACAATGGTGAGTGATTGGTCAATATTCAGAGAAGATTTCGAAGAAAACAAAGGTAGATTTTTGAAAAAAATCAAATTTTAGGGTTTGAAATCAATTTTGGGGATTTTGATTGTAAAATAAGACATGGGGATGGTGGTGGACATGATATAAATGGCAATGGAGTGATCCAGATAAAAGGAGAGGAAATGAGGATTACCTGGTGGAGAAATAGAGGTACTGCGGCCGACCTCTCTGGATTTTGAAGGAGAATGAAATGATACAAAGAAGAAAAATATATATACTGATCAGTCGAGACCAGTGGACCGCTCGAAGTAGCCCGGTTGACTACCCATCTATTTGACCACAAACAATTTTGCAAGAAAAATGAAGAGCTAAGGTGTGCAAATCTAACTGAGGCTCAAACTAGTGAAATTGCAACAAACAAAAATGTAGGAGTATTTTCAAATATATTATGACATAATATGCCCTATTTCGATATGCGCGCTAATGACAATACATCCCATAGAATCCTTGAAAATTGTTTAAAAACATCAATCATTCCAAGTTCTCGACAAATAAATTTGAATTGATCTTCGTTCAAGGGTTTTATAAATATATCCGCCAATTGCTTATCAGTATTTATAAAGTCAAGAGCAACATCTCCCTTTTGAATGTGATCTCTTATAAAATGATGTCAAATCTCATTGTGTTTTGTTCTAGAATGTTGAATAGAATTCTTAGTAAGACTTATTACACTAGTGTTGTCACATCAAATTGAAATATGATCATAATACAATTTAAAGTCCTCCAATTGTTGTTTGATCCATAGTAACTGTGCACAACAATTTTCAACTATTATATATTTTGCTTCAACACTGGATAAGGCAACTGAGTTTTGTTTCTTGTTGGATCATGATACTAATGCACATCCTAGGAATTGACACGTGTCACTCATGTTTTTACGATCAGTCATACTACCCACATAGTCAGCATCAAAATATCCAATAAGATCAAAAGTCGTATCCCTAGGGTAGAATAACCCCAATTTAAGAGTTTCAGCGAGACACATAAGGATACGCTTAACAGCTACTAGGTATGACTCCCTAGGGCTAGATTGAAAACATGCACAACAACATACACTAAATATTATATCAGGTCTACTTGCAGTAAGATAGAGCAATGAACCAATCATACCTCGATACAGTTTAGTATCTATTGTTTTACCATTTTATCTTTATCAAGCTTGGTTGCAAGACTCATTGGAGTCTTCATTATTTTGCAGTCCTCCATCTTGAATCGCTTTAGCAATTCCTTTATGTACTTAGCTTGATTTATGAAAATATCTTCCTTTGATTGTTTGATTTGAAGGCCAAGGAAGAAATTCAATTCGCCCATCATACTCATTTCAAACTCTCCCTGCGTACTTTCAGCAAAGTCCTTGCAAAGAGATTCATTAGTGGTACCGAATATAATGTCATCAACATATATTTGTACGATAAGCATGTCATGATTTTTAGTTTTGATGAAAAGTTTTGTATCAATCGTTCCTCTAAAAAAACCATTTTCGATAAGAAAATTGCTTAACCTATCATGTCATGCACGTGGAGCTTGTTTTAGTCCATATAGTGCTTTTGTAAGTTTGTAAACATGATCAGGAAATGCATGATTTTCAAAACTCGGAGGTTGTTTAACATAAACTTCTTCTTGAATGAAACCATTCAAGAAAACACTTTTAACATCCATTTGAAATAGTTTAAAACCTTTAAACTATGTGAATGCTAATAACATGTGAATTGCTTCTAATCTAGTTAAGGGGCAAACGGTTCATCAAAATCAATACCTTCTTCTTGATTGTAGCCTTGTGCAACTATCCTATATTTATTTCTAACAATTGTGCCGGATTCATCAAGTTTATTTATAAATACCCATTTAGTGCCTATTATAGTGTGATCTTTTGGTTTTAGGGACTAAAGTCCAAACTTTATTTCTTTTAAACTGATTTAACTCGTCTTGCATAGTTAAGATTCAACTTTCATTATTTTCTGCTTCTAAAAAGATTTTAGGTTCTAATTGAGATAGAAAGGCCAGATTACCGCAAATATTTCTGAGGGATGATCGAGTGGTTATACCTTTTGATGGATCACCTATTATTTGGTCCGTTGGGTGATGTTGGATGAATTTCCATTTTTTTGGTAAATCATAATTGTTACCTCCTTGTTCCTGATTGTCCTCATTTTGTGAAGTATGACTGGAAGTTTCTTCTTCTAAGACATCTCCATCAAGTAACCGAAATTGTTGACTAGAATTTGTATCGTCATCAATGCTAACAATTTCCTTTGAACTGTTAATTCTACTATCATCAAATGTAACATGAACTTGTTCTTCAACAAGAAAAGTACGTTTATTGAAAATATGAAATGTTTTACTATTTGTTGAATAGCCAAGAAAAATAGCCTCATCAAATTTTGAATCAAATTTGCCTAAGTTATCTTTTCTATTATTTAAGACAAAACATTTATATCTAAAAACATGAAAGAAAAACTAACATTAGGTTTTCTTCCTTTCCAAAACTCATATGGAGTTTTCTTCAAAATAAGTCTAATCATGGCATGATTTACGATAAAACAAGCTGTATTCACAGTTTCAACCCAAAAATATTTTGGAAGAGAATTTTCACATAACATGGTTCTACCCATTTTGTCTGAGATTTTGTTTTTCCTCTCAACTACACCATTTTTTTGAGAAGTTTTAGGAGCGGAGAAGTTATGGCCAATTCCATGATCGTCACAAAAATTTTCAAAAGATGCGTTGTCAAGTTCATGCCGACGATCAATCCTAATGTTAGAAATAGCATAACCCATTTTATTTTGAAGGTGTCTACACAATTTAGTAAAAGTTGTAAAGGTTTCGTCCTTATAAGCTAGGAAATCCATCCAAGTGTATCTTGAAAGATCATCAACTACAACAAGTATGTATGATTTGCCACAAAGACTAAGAGTCTTAGAAGGACCAATTAAGTCTATAGGAAGTAGTTGTAATGGCCTTGTAGTGGAAGCAACATTTTTTTTTTTAATTTGAAAGAGACTTTAGTTTGTTTTCCTTGCTGGCATGCAC
Organism: Arbutus unedo; assembly: GCA_014822125.1. Taxonomy (NCBI): domain Eukaryota; kingdom Viridiplantae; phylum Streptophyta; class Magnoliopsida; order Ericales; family Ericaceae; genus Arbutus; species Arbutus unedo. Next base: position 24,142 of record JABCMJ010001874.1, read on the forward strand.
TACATGTCATAACTTTTCTTTTCAAAAGCAATTTTTGGTAAACCAATGACAAGTTTCTTTTTAGAGAGTTTTGAAATTAGTCCATATGTGCATGACCAAGCTTCTTATGTCATAACCAACTATCGTTGTTAATTGCAGAGAGACAACTAATATTGGACGAAGACAAATCATTTTGGTCAAAGATGTAAACATTTTCATGTTTTTTATTGGAAATTAAATAATACTTTGTTGTCTTTAATGCTTTCAATGATACCCTTAGATTTTTCAAAATCGACTATATTTTTCTTATCACATAATTGACTAATACTAAGCAAATTATCTTTTAATCCATCAATTAGTAAGACATTTTCAATGATAGGAGAAGGATTTTTATAAACGTCACCAATACCAATGATCTTGCCTTTGATGTTATCATCGAATGTCACATAACCTCCGTCTTTGTCAGTGAGCAATGAAAACATTGACTTGTCTTCAGTTATGGGTCTCGAGCATCCACTCTCGAGATACCATTTACCCTTTTTGGACTTTGAACTCAAGCAAACTATAAGACAAAATGTACATTTTGATATTGGTATCCAATCTAAGTGGGTCCTCGAGTGTTAGCGCCAACAAGTTTAGGAATCCAAATAGTTTTCTTTCCTTTTTGAACATTTTTCTTAATATCACAAAAATATTGTGTGTGTCCCCTTTTGGTTACAGTAAGTGCAAGTAGAATGAGGTGCATTTGATATAGAACTTTTGATAAACACATTCTTGAAATCTTTTTGTTTTTGGAATGGTCTATACCCAATACCAACTTTGTCAAAATGCATTTTTGTGCACCAAGTAGTTGATTCAAGTTTTCTTCTCCTTAGTGAGTGATGTAGCATGTTTCTTTAATTTATCATGTGAGGTTAATTCCTATTCTTATAGATTCATTATATAAGTCACTAAAGGATGTTTGTAGTTCGTCAAAAATACATAACAATTCTTCATAAGAGATAGGGTCAGAATATACCTCATCTTTGTCGTCTACTGCCATCAAACAAATGCTAGAGTTGTTGAAAGTAGTTTTAACATCAAAAAACTCATCCTTTTCGTGTTGAGTTGTCAAATACACATTGGCAATCTCATTTTCACTAGAGTCATCATCTGAACTGTCTCTGTCACTTTCTCCCCATACCATAGCCTTTTTGTCTTTTTCTTTCTTTTTGTACCTTTTTCCCTTCTTTGCCAATTTTGGGCATTTGGACTTGATGTGTCCTGGCTTTTTGCACTCGTAGCATATAATCAAATCTTTATTTCCTTCTTCTTTGGAGAAATTTCCTTTTGAAGGTTGTTGGCCATTCTTCCCCTTGTGATTAGCTTGTTGAACCATCGGGTCAAGAAAGCCATTTTTTCATCACTTTCATTTTCCTCTTCTTCCTCTTCTTTATGTGATGATGTTTTGAATGCTATATCTTTCTTTTTCTTGCTTTCATCATAATCTATGGCCATCGGATTTATTTCGTGTGTCATAAGTGATCTTAACAATTCATCCAGGTTGAGCACATTAAGATCCTTTGCTTCTTGGATTGTTGTGACCTTTGGTTATCAATTCTTAGGCAAGCACCTGAGAATCTTTCTAACCATTTCTTCATTAGAGTACACCTTACCAAGAGAGCTTAGTCCATTTATAATATCAGTAAATCTTGCAAATATAACATATATTGTTTCATCAGAATACATTTTGAATAGTTCATATTTATGAACTAGCATGCTAATTTTTGTTTCCTTAACTTGGCTTGTTCCCTCATGTGCAATCTTTAATTTAACCCATATTTCTCTTACAGTTTCACTTGTTGATATGTGATTAAACTCTTTTGAGTCCAATACACAATATAAGAAATGTTTAGCCTTAACATTCAATTGAATAGCACGTCCACCAGCCTCATTCCATTCATGATCTAATTTTGGAATACTAACATTATCCACCATTTTCGAAGGTATGGTAGGCCCTCTAGTCACAATGGACCAGGCCTTGATATCAGTGGCTTGAATAAATATAGTCATCTTAGCTTTTCAATAATTATAGTCATTTCCAGAAAACAAAGGAGGTCGGTTGCTAGATTGCCCCTCAGCTAGAAAATAGTTCATGGTTGCCAAAAGTAAACTCTAAGACGGTGAAGTCTAAAATATAAGAGCCCTTACTCTGATATCAATTGCTACCCAAGTGGCAACCCACGAGGGGGTGTGAATTGAGTTTATAAAAATTATTTGCTAATAAAATTGTTGAAATTAATTCAAGATTAAATCAAAATAGATATAATGATAAGCACCCAATATAATAATCAATGATTAAATAAGGAGATAGGGAAGAGAGTACGTAGGCAATTTGTAGTGGTTCGATCTAAGCGTGTCACTGCCCAGCCTAGTCCACTCCCTAGGAGTCACGTGATTTATTAGAAACTTGAACGACTTTGGATGTCACACAAACCCTTACAAATTTTTCTTCTCGTTAGCTTTCCCGAGGAGCTAACCGAACTGCCGAATCTTTATCGCCAAAACTTGATTCTTTAAGGTTTACAATCCATAAACCTCACAAAAAGTCTACTGATACAGATTGGTTAAGAAGATTACAATAGGTTGTCTTTAACAGTGCAGTGGAGAAGAAAGTAAATAGTAACAATGGAGTACAACATATATCCTCTCTTTTTCTCTCTCAATATTTCACTAAAAAATGAATACTAATTGAATCAATGTGAGAGAAATTCATACTTTGTAGAGAATGGCACTTGGTTGATTGAGAATGAGTTAGTTCGAAGTTGTTCATATTTTGTTTGAGTAGCCAAGGGTTTTATAAACCATAGAAAATTAAAAACCGAATCTCCAAGGAGCCTTAATCAAATCATAATCGATTCAATCAATCTTTCAACTTTCTATAAGCACAAAATTGAACGTTCATATCTAATAAGGAAATATTGGATCGAATCAAATCCCTGCAAAAAAAATAAGTCAGCAAACTTTCGAATAAAACAGTGACCGGTCGGCCGCACGATGGTGCCGGTCAACCATAGAGGAGGTCCGATCAACCGCATGCCTAGTCAACCACAAGAAGTGCCTGGTCAACCACACCCTGTGATAGTTGTATCCTGTGGTCTGTTTTCAAGCCTAATCATCATGAAATATTTCAGCATACTTCTCAACATGTAATCTATCTAAGACGTGATCAATAACAGTGTTCGAACAACATTACTCTATTATGGCATGCGAGAGCAAATTCATTAAACCAAAGTGTGAGTATCAAATTTCAATTCTGACTTTGACTTTTCGTCATGCTATCACCTTAATCTTGGCATCATAAATAATAAATAATTAAATTATGTCAAGGCATTATGTATAACATTCTCTACCATGCTCGAAAAGATTGCCATCACACATTCATGTTGAAACGTTGTAGATGATGCGTGGCAACTATTTGACAATATGGCTGAAACCTCCCAACACTGCGCCTCAGTTCTCCGAAGCAATAAGAGGGTCACGTCATCTTCAAATAAACCGAGAGGAATTTATGAGGTCCAACCCTCTAATGACCTCACTTCCCAAGTGGCCACCCATACTAAAAAAAACTTGATCAATTACTCTCTGGGGGAATCCAATCTCCCCAACCTTCCAACTAATCCGAGCCATGTACCTTATGTTCTAGGCTTGCTCACTTTGTGAGTGAATGTCACCTTCTCCTCAATGGCCTGATTGTGTCGTCATGTTGCCGTATCAAAAATGATTATTAAAACTACTCATACTTCTTCTTAATAAAAATGTATAGCAGCAAGTCGAGTATCAATTCACAAGAACAAGGTTAACTGATTATCACAATTTCAATTGAATTATCTATTCCAATTCTGAAAAGTGAAGTTTGGTTTTGTTTGAGTTAACTAAGTATGGGAATACATAATAGTAACGGAAATACTAGAACTTCAAGAGAGAAAGGATCTAGGACTCGAATTCACTCCAACCCTTTGCAATAATAATTGCAAGCTATCTAATGTTCATTATCCGGATCTGTGAAACATTGTGCAGGTAGCAAGTCCACACGATATTTTTCTAGGGAGATTCGTTATGTACCAACTAGCATAGATTATTGTAGCTTAGCACAATTCGTCTCAAAGGCACGCACTGTCTGATAGCATAGCATGTCTTACGAGGTATAGTCCATCTCAATTTGGTTGCATGAATAAGTGGAATACTTGTTGTATGTCGTGAAAGCACGAAAAACATTTAGGAAGAAGTAGATTACTTTTGTAAATCAAAAGCCAAAGCTTTATTTCATACAACCTTGATCCGAATAATGAAAATCAAAAAATAGAAAGAAATACACATTACTTGAAGTTGGAGCATCGTCTTTGTCCTGCATAGAAGATTAGATGGCCATTGAACTTGATTCCATTGATATAAGAGTGTAGCTCAACATTACAATGACCTAACTATGATGATTACAACGCACACTACCTTTCCCGCTCTTTCTAATCGCGTGAAAGTAATAGACACCAGACAAAAACCAGATAAGCCAGCATGACTAAGGTCCCGTTCATTTGTCAGGAAATAATGGAAAATTTGATTTTCCTATAAGTTTTTTGGTGTCTAGTTACCAAAAAAATAATGAATCTCACATTTTAAGTTTTCTTAGTGATATTTACTTTCCTCCAAAACACATCCTGTCAAAATCATAATATTTTGTGTCGCAAAAAAATAAAAAAGCAAAACAAACGCGGGTATTTTCCCTCTAATTTTGTAGGGTTAGGTTACATAACCTCTCTGTAGCCTTTATTTACACACTGCACTGCGCAAAAGGTCGAAATAGCAGAGGAAGAAGTACAACGAGCAAACCAAAGCAAAGGTAAGTCACCATCAATACTTGCCGATCCATTAAATAGAAAAGTTTTTTTTTATAGACAGTGAACAACTGATAGGTATAGGTTCTATTTGGCCTGCATTAACTACCTAAATTAGTTTTTGTCTTTATTTTTTTTTGTAGTTGTTATTTTTACATTATTTTTTCGTAGTTTATTGGTTCATCTCGACGAAGGAAATCTAAAAAATATAAAATTATGTCCAAAGTTAAAAAAAAAGCTCACTAAAGATGAAAATAAGTCAACACAGACGCTGTTTTGGGCTGTTTTTTTGTCTTTTTTAAACTTTTTTTAGTTTTTTCGAAATATTTTTATACTTTTCTGAAATCTCTTATCGAAACGAACCAATAGCCATCAAAAAAATGATGCAAAACTAAAAATTATAAAAAAATTTAAACAAGGACAAAAAATAATCAGACAATAATTACCACAATCTAAATAGATCCATAATATAATGTTATTATATTATGGGGAGCTTATTTTATGGTCTTATCTATAAGCGTTTGTTAGTTTTTCATCCTATGCACTTTTGAACATTATGTTTTTGTCCCATTTTTTAAAAAATACCCAACTTACCCTGATTTTCAAATTGAACTATTTCAACACTAAATCCCTAAAAAAACAGATGCACTTAGTGCATTCCATATTAGTTCATCCCTCCTGCTGAATACCAAATTTACCATGTTTTTCCTTCTCAGATAGGTTTTCCTTGAACTGTCAAGTTTCTTTCTCTGGCATTCGGTTTTGAGATTCTAGATGGGTTTACCTGTTTCGTTACTATGGTATATGTCATGGTAAATTTATAGATTATGACAAATTTCTACAATTCCAAAAAAATTTAATTTTTAGCAATGGTCAATTTGTAGATCATGGTAAATTTCACACGCGATAAACAGATATCATGGTAAATTTCACTCGACGGTCAGATTATGATAAATTTACCATATTATGGTAAAGAATGACAATTTGCAGATTATGGTAAATTTCTACAACTTCAATTTTTTTTTGTTCTTTTGTGATTGTCAAGGTTTAAAAATGCAGATCATGGTAAAATTCACAGACTCAAAATGGGTACTATAAAAATAAAAATGATAATTAAACATTCTTCACTCACCAAGTAATCCGAACAATCTTCAGAAATATATTCTAGGTTTGACGATGAAATCTTCCTTCTAATCCGCAACACTTGGTTTCCGATGAAGAAGAACATAAAAGTGATGGGTCTATTTGATACATGATGAGTAATATAAGAACAGAATATTTATGTGATTTCGTGCAAAAAATCGAAAATAGGACCAATAATCCAGTTAGTCACTAATATTCTAGTGATTTAATCTCAAAATTTCAGAGAAATCTATAGCATCAAAACTTACAATTAGCTAAGTATCATTCCGGTGATTTAAGATTCCAGCCAATATTCTCAATATTTAGTGAAAAATAATTACCGTATGCGCACTACGATTTTAAACCTGCCAAATAAAGAATTATATGTTTTGACTTAAAAAAGAATAAGAAGATAAATTAACACTCAAAAGTAATGACAAAAATATCAAACCATGAAAAAATTAGATAAAAACATAACTTCAAAAAGCGAATGGGATGAAAACCTATGCTGTATTGGTTAATAGGATTCTGATTTAAATTATCTTTATATTATATACATAACTCATCTTTAAGAAGATGCTGATCTCATATTTTTTTATGAACAAGTAGAAATCATATAGCCATTTACAAGTTAGTTCATTTTTTTCCAGTATTATTATCTGTCATGTTTTCTCGAGAAGAACCAATTGATAGGTTAATGCATACATAAGTCATATCCAAGAAGATGGTAATATATTGATTATATTTTATGTATAACTAAAATAATACGTAAATCATATACACATTTCTCTTTTTTCAATTAGATTTTTTGTTTTATATTATAGATGACATTCGACAACAACTATGACGATGAGATAAACATCGTTTGTGCTGCTATTGTGAATGTTGTTGCTTTATTGACTTCACAAGCATATATAGATGATGTAGACATGGTCCACCCCGTAATCATTATTTAATAGTCAAGACAATTTACACGAGATTTGGTTAACTCAGAAGAAGACTGTTACAATTTGTTAAGGATGAACCTAGAAGCTTTTCATAGGTTTGTTTTATGTTCTGAAGGGGATTGGCAGGTTACATGATACAGTCCATTGCAATGTCGAAGAACAGTTAGCTATATTTTTACATGCAGTCACGCATAATGAGAAAAAATGTAACTTGAAGTGTTGCTTTAAGCGTTCAAGGGCCACAATCAGTTATTACTTTAATGAGGTTATGTATTCTATCATTTTTTTGCATGATGAATTTATCAAACCACCCGAAAGAGAAACACCACACGAAATAAAATACAATCCAAGATTTTGGCCTTATTTTAAGGTAAGCTTATATTGAAATTGATGTATTATATTTGAAACTTTTTTATTTATAATCTAAAATATCATTCTAAAATATCTTAAATTAGGATAGTATGGGAGTAGTTGATGGCACTCATATTCCTGCTAAGTTACCTAGCGATGTCATAGCTCGATTTTGAGGTCGAAAATGGTGGCCATCACAAAATGTCATGGCAGCATGTTCATTTGAGTCGAAGTTCACACATGTTATTTCTAGTTGGGAGGGTTCAACGTCTGACTCTAAGATATTAGAGTGTGCTCTCACAAGAAATCATAAGATTAAATATCCTCAAGGTAATTAATATTCATTCGTTTGCACATATAATGGGAATAAGTAAATGTTTTTAATCACATTTTTTTATTATGTTCGTGGGAAAATATTATCTTGTTGATGTGGGATACCCACTTCTAAGACAATGTATTATACCATTTTGATGTACGAGATATCATTTAAACGAATTTAGAGGGCGAATACTAGCTACACGTAAGGAGTTATTTAATCATAGACGATTCCCTTTGAAAATGCATAGAACGTGCTTTTGGATTTTCAATCTTAAGAGAAGAACCCGAGTACCCATGGACAACACAAGCAGATTTGATGATTGCATGTTGTATTATTCATAACCACATCAGATAAGTAATGCCCAATGACTGTCTTTTAGATGAAGTTGACAGGGAATTGCGAGAGCAAGAACCTCACATTGACAATGCAACAGGGATAGAGATGTTTGATAGAAATGATAAAGGCAAAGCGGGCAAGATGATTAAAACTTCAATAATGAATCATATGTGGCAAAATTTCAATGTGTAAAATGTTGATTAGATTTGTTATTAGACGAGTATCAATTTTCAAATTTTGTTTTAAACATATTTTTTGAATTCTAATATTTAAAATCATTTGTATGTGATATTGTTTGTAGCAATATGGAGCAACTTGAGGATTCAAGTTAAACTGGACCTGGAAAAAAAACATAATGTGGATACAAGAAATAGATAAATGTCTTATTGAGGCACTTGTTTTCCAATGCAATAAAGGAAACAAGATTGATAATGGGTTTAAGGAGATTGCCTACACAGCAGCAGCTAATGCATTGAATGTAAGTTTTAACTTGAGGCTTAATAAGGACAATGTAATTAATCGAATGAAGCCTGTCAAAAGGGATTATAGAGATATAGAAAGGATGATCGGACAAAATAGTTTCGCTTTTAACTATATAACTAAAAAAGTGGAATGCGACGGAGTTTGGGGAACATATGTAAAGGTACTAATCCAAAATCCTAACTGAGGAGACTACCTCCCACCCTTCGAGAACAGGTGAGAGGAGAGAGAGAGAAAATTCAAAGCGGAAGAGGCTAGAGTGAATTGAAGAGAGAGAGAGAGAGAGAGATCCAATCCAATCTTGGTCAAGGATAAACTGTTATAACTGTCAACCGTTTGATTTAGATACTCTTCTGGACCAAAGAAATCAAGACGCGAACACATGTTTTGAAAACCCTAAGCTGTTTCAATATATAAATTCTTCAAGCATATCTTAACTTTGTTAAAGCTTCATTCCGGTGGATGGTTTATGGGTCGCCCATTGCCATGGTTTCCTGCATCTCAATGTTGAAATTGATTCTGCATTGGTGGTTAATGCCTGTGTAGGAAGTAGGTCCAACTAGACAGCTCTCAGGAAGATGCTCCATGAGATCTATCTTCTGGATTTTAAATTCTCCTTTCTTCAAGTCATGTTTTGTTTTCGCGAGGCTAATGTGGTGGCTGATCTGGTAGCCAAGAAATGTAGCTGCGAATAGCCAAATTGAGATTTTGCACTGTATAAAGCTGCACATAGGTTTTTGTTGGAAGCTTTGTATAAAGACCAGCCATGAGTAGTAGTCCCACTTTTTGTAAAAAGTGCATAGACCTTGTACTCCCGATGTGTTAATACAAAGTTCTGAGTTTTGGTTTTAAGAAAAACAAAAAGAAAGCTTCATTTCAGTTAAAAAACAAGCAAAGATGAAGAAAGAAAGAGTGCATGTGTCCTTCATTGGTGATATTTACAGGCACAAAACACTTAGGATTTTCTCGAAAATACTTATACTTGTAGAAACAGCAAAGCTAATTCCGCAGATACCACCGTAGGAAGAATTGAATGACAAATAGCAATAGAAGCCTGTTTGAGGAGATTCATGTTGAATGTCGTTAAGGCAGCACCGAATGGGGCAGCTAGATTAGCTTAAAGTAAACAACACTGAGTGCTTCTGAGATGAAGAGGAACACTAGCAAGCGTTTTGAGGCAAAAACTGGCAAAGTCACCCATTCAGTGCAAGGTGTTGATACTAAAGGAGGTGTTGCCAGGTGAATGGCAGACTCCATCCTCACTCATAGAGGAGGATAGAACTTTCCCCTCAGAAGGTAATAAACCTAATAATTGATCCAGCCTCTGGCAACAAGGGAAAGGGACTCCACTTCTTTGAAGAGAATACAAATACACATTCAATAGCTCTAAGCCAAGAAATTTCTACCAACAACTTAAAGTAAGATTGAATCCTATATCAGAGTCCAGTGCCAAACAGGAGATGCCAATGAGGAATCAATTGAAACAAGAGTGTCATAAGAACCCAAACCAAGGTGTTTCATGATGTGAGAGCCTTCTCCATTTTGGCTTCAAAATGATCTTAATTAGACCCGACAACAATGGAGAGCAAAAGGACAAAAATAGTGCACCAGAGATCGTCTTCCATCAAAAAAATCAGAATGATCAACAAGGCTACAAGTGAAAAAACAAACTCACCATTTATCGTCGACGTTGTGTCAGCTACCCTCTTCTGGCAATCCATGCATCGAAAATGCGCATGTAAAACACTTCCTAAACCTGCTACTAGAAAAAAACACATGCATAAACCCAGAAAAAATAAGCACAGAAGTAAAAAGACCTACATCCCTAGGGAACTAACCAGAGGTGTGGTTAAGGACCCAAAACACAAGTGAGGCTTGTCTAAGGAAGGAACAAGATATCAAGCTTCTTGAATGCAGATGCATTGCGCTCTTCCTTGGCTCAACCAGCAACACGCGCGACTTTTGTTCTGCAAACAAACTATGCCCTTCATATATGTTTACCAGATCAATGTCACCTTGGAGCACGAGAGACAAAAAAAACTTCAATTCCAGTAATTGATCATGCCACATTGAGGTCAATTGAGCCGACTACTTAGCACAAGTATCTTCACAGGCAGAAATTCGTATGATGATCGACTCTTACAGTGCAATTAATAGGGGGCTTGCGACGGAGATAAGGAAGAACTGTCATGAGTTGTCAGTCTTAGACTTGGATCTAACCAAGCAGTGATTGAGATGGATACTCCACGATAAGTTAATATACTAACTTACAAGAACAAGACCTCATAGATAAAATTAGAAATGCAAGTTTACATGCTATTTGCGCCCAATGAATTGACAACTTCAAATCAAACACAACAAAGCAACAAATCTGCAGACACAACATTCATAAAAAACACGTGTACGATTTCTGAGAGGAAATACTAAAATCTAAAATCCACTAACATCAGAATACAAAAATCACCACCAACTACAAAAAAGGATCTGAACCAAATTCTTCACATGGAAGACAGCCCTTCACATGAGATACCAAGTATTCACTTGCTAAAGATACCCTTTAACATCAGACACCAGGTATTCAACGCTTAAAGAGCCTGACCATTGTAAAGATAAAACTACAAGTACGGGCACTAGACCATGGGTCCAGCAATGAGAGTCATTTAATCTCAAATGGGTTCTAATTGCATTAATGAATCTCATCTTTACAAAAGCTTCCAACAAACTTGAACTTTGCTCCGTGGATACAAATATATGTTAGTTTCTGTTACTGGGAAGAAAGAGAGAGAGGAAAATAGAAGTGTATAGGGTGTTAAGTTACTCTATCACATATGCTTTATTTATATAGGCAACAATCTAATTAGGAGGCTACACATAATCAACGTAAGACTAAATTATATTCTAACTCTAATATACTAACACTCCCCCTCAAGTTGGAGAGTAAATGTCGATAAGTCCTAACTTATCACAAAGTAACTGCAACCGTGGTTTGAACAACGATTTAGTAAACATATCGGCTAACTAAGCATCGGTCGACACGAACGGAATAGCAATAACACCACTGGTCAATTTCTCTCGTACAAGGTGACAATCTACTTCGATGTGTTGAGTCCTCTCGTGGAATACTGGATTGGACGCACTATGAATGGCTACGCTATTATCACAATATAGATTTACTAGCACCTCCACTGAAAACCCTATCTTCTCAGGAAATGAACGTATCCAAACTATCTCAAAAGACGTGTGAGTCATAACTCTATATTCGGCCTCGACACTTCGCGCAACTACTATTTGCTTCTTACTCTTCCAATTAACAAGATTTCCGCCAAGAAAGATACAATATCCTGTAGTGGATCCCCTGTCAGACAGACTATCTACCCAATCAGAATCAGTGAAGGCCTCAACCCGCAAGTGTCCACTAGTATGATAAAACAGACCATGTCCTGGATGAGCCTTGAGATACCTCACAATTCGTAAAACAGCTTTCCAGTGAGGAATACGAGGAGCAGACATAAATTGACTAACCAGGCTAAGGGCAAATGAAATATCCGGACGAGTAATAGTAAAATAATTTAGCTTTCCCACCAAGCGACGATACTGATCTGGACTAGAAAGCAACTCTCCCTGATTAACACATAACTTGACATTAGGGTCTATAGGAGTCTCAACAGACTTTGATCCTAGTAAACCAGTCTCTTCTAGAATATTCAGCACATACTTCCTCTGTGATAGATTAATATTATTCTTAGAACGGGCAACCTCAATACCTAAGAAGTATCTCAGTTTCCCAAAGTCTTTGGTATGGAACTGGCGTTGTAGGAAAAGTTTTAGATCATCAATCCCCTTCTTGTTATCACCTATAATAATAATATCATCAATATAGACAATCAATAAGATTTTTTCTCGGTCGGATGTGAGAGAAAACAGAGTGGTCAGATTGGCACCGCTTCATGCCAAAACGGAGGACAGCATCACTGAATTTGCCAAACTAAGCTCTCAGATATTGTTTAAGCCCATAAAGGGCCTTCCGAAGGCGGCAAACCTGAGAGGACTCCCCCTGAGCAACAAGTCCAGGTGGTTGCTCCATGAAAACTTCCTCAATGAGATCGCCATGCAAGAAGGCATTTTTGACATCCAGCTAGAAAATGGGTCAACCAAGGTTGGCAACAAAAGAAATAAGAATGCAAACAGGGCCGAGCTTGGCAACCGGGGAGAAGGTTTCAGCATAGTCAACACCATAAATCTCAGTGTAGCCCTTGGCCACAAGACGAGTTTTGTAGCGCTCAACAATGCCATTAGGATGATACTTCATAGTAAATACCCAGCGACATCCAACAGTAGTCTTTCCGAAAGGAAGAGGGACCAAAGTCCACGTATGATTGATATGAAGAGCAGTCATCTCCTCCTCTATAGCTGTTTGCTACTCAAAAATGGACAGAGCCTCCTGAACAGTGTTAGGAACAAAAATAAAGGATACAGAAGAAGAAAAAACATGGAGAGATGGGAAAAGATGAGCATAAGAAACAAACTGAGTAATGGGATGAGAAGTAGTACAAGTACGAGTACCTTTGTAGAGAGCAATGGGTAAAGAAGCGGAAGATGGAGGCACTGAAGCAGGAGACGAAGGAGGCGACAAAGAAGAATCAGTAGCGGGAGGAAGCGGTGGCAAAGATTCTTTTGGATGACGAACATATACCTGCAAGGGCAGTGAGGGGGGTGTGGTAGGTAAGGGAAGGGGTGTCGGGAGAGGAACGAAGGCGAGCATGTCTGCAGAAGAAGAAGTAGCTCCTGAAAAAAAAGGGACAGACTCATGGAAAGTAACATCAGCACACACAAACTGTCAATGAATAGATGGTGAATAACATTTATATCCCTTTTGAGTACGCGAATAGCCCAAAAACACACACTTGATGGACCAGGGATCAAGTTTATCCCGATCAGGATCTAAGGCATGAACATAATAGGTACAGTCAAAAATCTTAGAAGGAAGGGAGTAAAAGGGGCGATCAGGACACAAGAGAGCATATGGTATTTGACCGCCTAAGACAGTAGAAGGCATTCGATTAATAAGGTAACCAACAATAAGCACAACATCACTCCATAAGATTTAGGAACATGTATGTGCAATAGGAGAGCACGAGTGACCATCAAAATGTGACCCAACTCAATTTTGTTGTGAAGTTCGAGCGCAAGAGAATTGATATAAGACCCCATGTGCATCCAAAAACTGTGATAAAGCATGATGATAATATTCACGTGCATTGTCAGAACGAAAAATTTGAATAGGTACCCTAAATTGCGTTTCTATTTCCTCGTAAAAAGATGTAAAGATGGAGAGTAATTCAGAACGATTTTGCATAAAATAAATATAAGTAGTACGAGAATAATCATCCACAAAAATAACAAAATACTAAAAGTGAATGAGACAGGACACGCATAGGGCCCCAAATATCTGAATGTACTAAATGAAAAGGACTCGGCACACGACGGTCTTTCCTAGGGGGAAAGAAAACACGACGATGCTTACTAAACTCACACGCTTCATAAGGAAGCGACTCAACACGACTACATGATGTGACCATCCATTTAAGTTTGGGAAACGATGGATGGCCAAGGCGACAATGATGCTGGTAAGGGAAAACTGTGGATTGGAAAGCAATAGAGGTAGACGGCTCGCCATCCAAAAAATAGTAGAGACTACCACGTTCAACACCGCCACCAATCTTCGTCCACGTCCTAAGATCCTGAAAAATACAAGAATCAGGAAAGAAAGTAACTAAACAGTTTAATGCTTTGGTAATCTTACTAACAAACATAAGACTAAAAGGAAAGCGAGGAACATGTAAAACAGTATCTAAACTAATAGAAGAAGTCAATGGAACAGAACCCAAACCCACAATAGAAGTAGTAGAGCCATCAGCCAATGTGACACGAGAGGATGTCCCAGAGGGACGACAATCAGATAAGGTAGTATGAGCACCGGTCATATGATCAGAAGCCCCAGAGTCAATGACCCAAGGAGATTTGGAAGCAAGATAGGCAGAAGGTGGACCTGTCTGAGCTAGCGTAGCAGTGGAGGTAGAGAGAAGTCTGAGCAGACCGATAGTGCTGAAACTGTTGATACTCATCCTCGAGAATAGTGACTACACGAGGGGCGAAACTAGAAGATAATTGTGAACCATCATCCTCAGAAACAGTGACCTGGTGAGCAAACGGGCGACCATGGAGATCCCAAAAATAGTCAATAGTATGATTATCAGCATTGCACCAAGTGCAGTGACGAGGCACCCGCTTACGGCCGCAGCCACCACCGGTTGATGATCGACCCCCACGGAAACCACCACGACTAGAACTACCTCGACCCAAATCACGATTGATACTACCACGGCCTACTCCCCCTGACGTCGAACCACCACGAGAATAACCGCCACGGGAATCGTAATGACTAAAGCCGAACAGTTAGAGGATAATAGAGATGCAAAAGTAGAACCACTGTCCAAAATGGAAGCTTGGCAAATACAACTGAAAACCTCACCAAGAGATGGTAAAGTCCGGTTTTCCAAAAGTTACGAACGAACGAAATCATATGTGGGAAAAGGCAAACTAGATAGAAAGCGAACAATAAACAAAGACTGGCGTTGACACTCAATAATCTGAATATCAGCAGAAATAGACTTAGCAATCTTGATCTCCTCACAAATGCCACAAAATCAAGCATAATGAGATTCCAAGGACTGTTCGCCTATTGTCAACGAGAAAAATGCCTCGTGAAGATCATAAGTTCGGCGAAAATTGTTAACTCCTGAACACATCTCCTGAACTTGTTTTCAAACTTGTTTAGCGGTGGGTAAAAACATTAAAGGACCACTAATCTGGAGTTCCATACAATTTCATAGGTCGGTGTGAATACGTGCATCTTCAGATTTTCAAGCAGCAGATGTGGAGTTAGAAGGCGTAGGAGGATCATCGGTGAGCCACTGTGAGGTGAAATCGCCCTCAAAATAAACCTCAACAACTTTGGCCCAAAGAGTATAATTTTTCTCATTTAAAAGAATAGAAGTAATAGGCCTCCTATCACGGAAGCGAGAAGAACTAGCAAAAGTATGAGTAACAGTGGAGGTAGCAGAGTCAGACTCCTTTGCAGATATAGTGCAAAACCCACCAATAGATCAAAAACAACAACGGATCGATACGATCATCGAAACGTCAACTAAAATAAAAATCAATAACCACTTAATCTGTCAATATAACGAAATACCACCGAGGGCAAATAACATATGGGCATGGAAAAAAAATTTCAAAAACCATAAGAACGACATAAAAGTACCAAGAGAACAACCGAACGACCTAAAAGTACCAAAATAACATAGTGTAAAATAGTGAACGGTACTCCGATGAACTGTGCCTCTGATGAACAGTAACAATACTTTCGATGAACAGTACACGACGAACAATGATGGCGATGAACAGTGACAGCAGTGTGCGGCTGCTAGTGTGGGTTAGGATTTGGTAGGATTTGGTAGAATATAATTAGGGTTAGAGTTGAATATGATTAGAATTAAATTAGGATTTCTAAGATATTAGAGTTAAGATGAAATAGATTAGAATTTATAGCGAAATCAGAAATCGCTCTGATACCATGTTATTGAGAAGAAAGAGGAAAACAGAAGTGTATAGAGTGTTAAGTTACCCTATCACATATGCTTTTGTTTATATAGGCAACAATTTAATTAAAAAACTATACATAATTGATAAGGGCTTAAATGTTCACATTAAAGTCCACTAACTTGCCTTTGTTAGATTTATTACTAAGTTACTTGAATCTTAATTAGTGAATTTTATGATTATAGGTACTCGTACCCTCACATGCACGAAATTGGAAGTTAAGCTCGTTCAGATCTCAATAAAGTCTATGATTG
>JABCMJ010001879.1:0-16349 GCA_014822125.1 Arbutus unedo
TATTCTGCGGTAGATTCACAAAAAGCATTAAACCGCACAAAAATAGCATAAACGTGCTATAAGTAGCAAAACAGGAGACTAAGGGGCGACAATTATGCAAAACATGGTATGAATCGGCACTCTAACATACAAAACTACGTGCCGATCACACCCCCCAACTCTACTCTGTTAGATCTTTTTAAAATTTGAAGGGAACATACCGGTAAATCAACAGGACATTAATGGGGATATAGCGGGACCCTTGCGTGTCCTCGTTGTTTCCCTGCTTGAAATCGCATTAGATTTTGTTAGTTGTTACGTTTACATATTAGGTTATGTATAAGTTAACCCTAATGGGCTTTGGTGACTAGAGCCCATTAGGTTAACCCTAACCTCGTTGACTTTATTATAAATAAACGACTCGTTCCTCTCTAAGGAGTGTGAGTTTCTTCTTTACATGGTATCAGAGCAGTGGTAAAGAATAAAAAAATAAAACCCTAAACCTACTCTGCTGCCGTTGTTGCTGGCCGGCTGCCGTCACCGCCGGTTATGCATTGATCTTTTCGGCGGTGTCGCGTCTCTCCTGCCATCATCGGCATCCCAGACTCCCCCCTTTAGGTCTGCTGTCGATCTCTTCCGCTGCCTCTTCCGTCGCCGTCGTTGCTGCCGCCCTCCTCTTCTCCTGGCTTCGCCTTTTCTCTCTGCCATTACTACCGATCTGCAACCCTTTACCTCCTGATTTAGCCCATTGGCCGTCTGACTGTCGTCACCACCACCCCCTGCCGCCGCCGTCGTCCGCTACCATCACCGCCGCACACCCTTCAATCTGCTATTGCCCTTCTTGCTGCTGTGCTCTTTTGTCTCTGTAAGGTAGTGGCTTGACCTCCCGATCTGGCCCCTTGGCTGTCTACCTGCCGCCTTCACCATCCGCCGCCTTTACCGCCTACCACCGCCTGCCGCCTTTACCGCCAACCACCGCCGCCTTCACCGCCCGATCTGTACGACAGTGGACTGATCTGTCCTCTCCAGCTCTGCTGGTGCGTTCCCTCGTACTTGCTTGCCCCGGCCTCATGTCGGCTCTTGAGAGCTCGCTCCAAAGTCTTCTCTGTTTGGAGTTCTTTCTTCTCTGAGATTCACACCCAGTTTGGTCATACTATTCGTGTTCTCTGTAGTGATAATGGTAGGGAATATGTACCCCATTGGTTTCAGACACATTTGTCACACCATGGTGTTGTTCACCAGACATCTTGTCCCGACAACGCCCAACAAATAATGGGGTTGCCGAACGCAAGAATCGTCATCTCTTAGACACTGCTCGTGCTATCATTTTTTGCACGAGTATGCCCAAATACTTTTGGGGTGATCCCGTTCTCATTGCATTCTATCTTACCAATCGCTTATCTTCTTCCATCCTTTGTGGTGTCACCCCCCAGTCTGTTCTCCTCCCTATCCATTCTCCTTATAGTCTCCCTCTTGGTCTATTTGGGTGTGTTTGTTGTGTTTGTGATATTCGCCCTAGTCTGTCCAAATTGGATCGCTGCTCCTTCAAATGTGTCTTCCTTAGGTATTGTCATGCCCTCAAATTTTAAAATAGAACTAATTAAATAAATAAATAAGTATTAAAGAATTTTTGCCAAAGTCTCGATGAAGTCCTCCCAAAAATGTCCATGCATTAGGAGATAAGAGTTCTAGTTTGATCATAAGTACATAGTGGGTCACCCATCCTATTGACCATTTACGTGGAATAAAAGTTTTCAAAATATTACATTAAGTATGTCACCAAAATAAGATATAGTTATAATACATTTTCTCAAAAAACGGTTAAGTAAAAGATGCTAAATGACTCCATGTGTGAGACTCTTCAAAAATTATGCAACAGTCCAAGCACCCATGCCAAATGATGCTAAACTTCCAGAGTTGTACCTAAAAAGAAAATAGAAGAGTTGAGCTAACAAGCCCAATAGAGAAATCTATATCTATCTTACGTGGATATGAAATGCATGGTATGGCAAGTGAACATAAATATCTAATAGTAGCGAGATCATCGAAGAATTCAAGTTAAAGGATAAAAATGAATCACGTCATGTAATAACGTCAATAACATCAACAAGTTTATAAAGAACGATTCGTCACACCTCGTAGGTTATTAACTCAATCAATCATGTCCTCGTTGCATTTTTATTTTCATACCTAGTAATCTCGTAGGAGACTAGTAGTTCATCACTCCTAGCAATCCCGTCGGGGAGTCTAGTTCAAAGACTTCCTAGCAATTCTGAAGGAGTCTAGTACCACCACCCTAGCATTTCTCTCAAGGAGTGTAGTTATCGCGTTGTTCAAGTGCCCCACGCATGTCACGTGTCACATCGCAATATTATTTCATCAACTTAAACTCTCAATTATTGCCCATACCTTGTAATCATCGTCTTAAATGCATAACATATTGCTTATCATGCAGTAGGAATCCTAGAAATATGCCCAAGGATAGGTGCAAACATCAACCTTAAAAGTCCAAAAAACTCAAATTTTCAATAATAATTTTAATAAAAATAAAGTACAGAATTACTGGTAATACAGGTACTATTACCAGTAATACATATTCTATTACTGGTAATAGAGACACTATTACCGGTAATACAGAACACTGCCCGAAAAGAAACACTGAATTACCAGTAATACAGACACTATTACCGATAATACGGGAAACTGCTTAAAAATAAAACACTGTATTACCGATTACTGGAAATCGCAAGGACTGTCCAAAAATGCCTGAAAATGAAACACTGTATTACCGGTAATACAGTTAGTCGCATTACCGGTAATAGCATGCACTGTCCGAAAATACGTGTTTTTTGCAGATTTTCTCAAACTTCCACCCAAGCTCATACACTACCAAAAATAAGTCATACACGCGTAAAAGAGGTAAGAGATCCCTAACATAGAGTGTCGAATCGAAAGATTTGAACTTCAAAAGTTAGTCCTAACTCCAATGGTGGATGAACTTGAAATAACTCCCTCCAAGCGAAAACAACATGATCAACTACCAAATACTCATCAAATGCAAGAGGAATATGAAGGATCTTGAGAGATTTTTGGAGTTCTAGCAAGATTTGAGAGATGAGATTTGAAAGAGCTAACACATACACACCTCCATGGGGTCAACGGGAAAGAAGAGAGAGAGAGTGAGAGTAAAGATGAGTTTGCTTTAAAAAAAAAATATCTAATGCAAGGCTTTTTAAAGCCTCAATTACACTTTCACCCCTCACTATATCACTTATCACCCACAACACCCTTATCTCACATACACCACAAATAAATCTCAAATCATTATATATACATAAAGTGTATAAAACTACTTGTTAAGTCAAATTCCGGACAATTTATAAAAAAAAATTTCGGGTTCTTACATTCTATCATTCTTAAAAGAATTTCGTCCATGAAATTAAGATGTCTCATAAAACACAATTCAACAATGGTCGAAGCATATTAGTAGGACTACTGAACAAGTCCACAAGACTAATAAAGCATATTGAATCGACTCAAGCATTATCAATGTCATTCTACTACTATCAAGTCTAAATGAAACACAATCAAACTGTAAATAAATGGGGATATTTCTCTCTAACTTTGTCCTCACGTTCCCAAGTTGAGTCTCCCGAACCTGTGATGTAGTCTTACCCCTTAACACTTGATTTCGAGAATCTAGGATACGTATTGGCTTTTCTCCATAGAACGCGTTAGCTTCTAGCTCAAGTTCTGACAATTCCAAAACATGTGAAGGATACGGTTTGTATTTACTCAACATCGACACATGAAACACATCGTACACACCCGACAACTTTGGTGGTAACGCTAAACAGTATGCGACCTCCCCTACCCTCTCGATGATATTAAATGATCCAATGTGTCGCGGGGAAAGCTTCCCCTTTCGCCCAAATCGTGATAAAACCTCGTCTTAGTGACACCTTCAAAAATACATGATTTCACACCTCGAATAAAAGTGGGCGACGAAGACGATCAGCATAACTCTTCTGTCGGTAAGTTATCTTTGACGAATTTTCTTAACTTGCTCGGTTGTCTCTTTTTGTGTGGCCAAAAGTCGTTGGCGAATCACTCTTATGCTCTCGGTAGTCTCTCCAATCAAGTTTGACCCGACAAAAGTCGTCTCTCACAGCTCGGTCCAATACACAGGTGACCGACAAGGTCTCCCATATAAGGCCTCATAAGGTGAATAATCTCCCGAATATACAGAAGACTGAGCTTATCAACAGAATCGGTCACTTGAATAGGTAAGAATGAGCGGTCTTCGTTAAGCGATCAACAATCACTCAAATAGCTTCATGTGCCTTTGGTGATCTCGGTAGACCTAAAACAAAATTCATAGTGACATTCTCCCACTTCCACTCCGCCACAGGTAGTGGTCGCAACTCTCCAGCGGGTCGTTGATGTTCTCCTTTCACTTGTTGACATGTAAGGCATCGTGCTTCGAAGTTAACCACATCGCGCTTCATCCCCACACGAAATGGGTACGAATAGCTTTGCTTGAAATCGTAGGCTCCGATCGGCATGTATCATCCATCTGTCCCTTGCATTATCACTAAAGAACCTCTTGCGTAAGTCATCCGTTTCCTCATCGTGTAGTTGGGCGTCAACCACTTGAGTTGATAACGTCAATTGAACCGTCAAGTTGCACAAGGTGACACCTTCCTGAACTTTTTCAAAGTGTGTTGCGTAAAGTCTCAAATCTTGCATCATCTTTCACTCATGGATCGCCAAACTCGCTAGATGTATCAATTTTTGACTCAAGGCATCTGCTACAACATAGTCATAATCCTCGATATGCTCCATCCAATCGACGGTAATACCCGGCTAAACCCAAGAAACTACGGATCTCGAAGACATTCTTCGGTCGTTGCCAACTCATGACATATTCTATCTTTCCTTGGTCAATGGATACACCATTCTTCAAAACCACATGTCCCAAAAACTTCATCTTAGATAGCCAAAACTTGCACTTACTAAGCTTGGCATACAAGTGATGCAAGGTGAGAACGATGGCAAGGTGAGACTGATGCTCCTCTTCCGCAGCTGAGTAGACCACAATGTCATCAACAAATACTACAGCGAATCGGTCTAGGTACCTTCGAAAGATACGGTTCATATGATCCATAAATGTTGCTGGTGCATTCGTTAATCCGAACGGCATAACCACGAACTCGTAGTGACCATAGCATGTGCGAAAGACAGTTTTCAGAATGTCCTCTTTGGGCACCCTAAGCTGGTGATAGCCCGACGTCAAATCAATCTTTGAAAAACATGTCGCATCTCGAAGTTGGTCAAATAAATTGTCAATTCTGGGCATTGGATACTTGTTCTTCAGAGTGACATGGTTTAGTTTCCGATAATCAATACATAAACGCAATTAACCATCTTTCTTTTGTGCAAACAAGGTCGGTGCTCCCCATGGTGAAGTACTAGGACGAATGAAACACAAGTTCTGCAACTCTTGCAACTGCATTTTCAACTCTTTCAACTCAGCAAATGCGAAACGATATGGAGGCATTGAAATAGGGGCGGTACCGAAAAGTAGGTCTATCGTGAACTCGACCTCGCTCTCGAGACGTAAACTCGACCTCTCTCTTAGGAGGTAAACTAAGTAAATCTTCCAGGAACAAATTCGGGGAATCACAAACGATCAAAGGCAACTCTCCGCGTTTGGTCACATCCTCGTCTAATGTTAGACTTGCCAATAAGGCAAAAATAGAATCTCTCTCTCGAGGACCACACAAGTACGGCTCCAATAGCTCTCCACGTTCCCCAAAGAACTTAAAACAACCCTCGCTAGGTGAACACATGTAGACGCGATGTTTGAAACAATCAATGGTGGAGTGAAATGTGGATAGCCAATTCATATGAAGGATAAGGTCGAATCCTGAAATGTCCAGGACAATAAAGTCGAATGTGAAGTGACGGTCAAGGATAACAAGATCACAATCTCTACAAACACGACTAAGTGGCGACCTACCTCCACGAGGAGTCTCAACAAATAGTGGCGGTTCAAGAAGGTCAGTTTCTAACTACAAAGCACATACAAATGATGCAACAATAAATGAATGTGATGCTCTAGAATCAAACAGAGCCCTAGCGAAAAAGTTGAATAACAGGAATGTATCCCTTACAATGGATGCATCGGGCCCCTGAGAAGTAGATGGTGGAACAGTAGATGAGATATTAAAAGCTCTCCCTTGAGTGTGTTGGCCCTGGAAAAGTCCTCCACTCTGTCCAAAACCTTGAAAAGATGCCGATGAACTCGCTCCCCTATCAAACTGAGAGCCCTAACCCGAAGTGGCCTGATGGTAGTGTGACTGTTGTTGTTTCTGAGTACTTTGAAACTGCTGTTGCTGCTCACGGCCCTGTCCATACCCAGATTGCTATACGGATCCCGCCTCACTATGTACTCTAGTCCCTTGAGGACAATTTCTTACCATATGGTCTGTCTTGCCACAAGTATAACAAGCCTTTTGAGGCATGGTACATTGACTGCGAATGTGGCCGGGTTGATTGCATCAGTGACAAACAACAGGTGGCCTAGAAGTGACATCACCCCAAATGTTAGAAGAAGTAAGCAGCCTAAGGTTCGATTGGCTCTAAGGTGCCCGAAACTGCTCCATTTGCCTCTTGAGCCCTTCACTTCCCGAACTACCCGACAACGAGCCCAAACTGAAACTGGGTTGCCTTGATTCCCAAGCCCTCACATTATGTTGCGCATCTCGCGGTAGCTATACACTTCTCGTGCACTCCACAATCTCAGAAAATTTCATCTTATGTTGGCTCACGACAAGCCTCTTGATAGAAGAGTGAAGACCCTTCTGAAATCGACGACATTTTCGATCTTCTGAAGTCACTAACTCTGGTGCAAAACGGGATAGAGATTAAAATTTGGAAGCGTATTTCAAAACTGTCATGGTACCCTGCTCCAACTTCTCAAATTGTTCTCTCAATTGCTCACAATATGACTCTGAAAAGTATTAGTCCTCAAAAAGACCTCCGAACTCGGCCCAAGTAAGATTCTCCACATCTGACTAATTTGCTTGGGTTGCTCGTCTAGCGGCCCTCCTTGCATCTTTCCTTGCCTCTTGAATTGATTCCCACCACTCGTTGGCTTCGTCGGTAAGTTGACAAGCTACAATACGAACCCTAAGGTCATCCTCCTCTATCATCAATGCGTTGAACAACTTTTGAATCTCGGCTAGCCAATGGTTAGCAGCGAGAAAGTCACCACCCTCTCTATTGAATTGTGGTGGATTTGGACAACGAAACTCTTTCATCGCATCAATGGCTCGATTACTAGCACTGGCTCTAGCGGCCAGATTCAAAAGGTTAGATTCGGCGAGCGCCGCAACAAACTCTCTTGCAAAGTTGTCCGAATTACAGGTGGTTCTACGTTTTGCTCTAACCCCTCGTCAACGTCCTCATGTGGAACTTCTCTCCGCTGACTGACCACGTCATCTAAGCATACCTCACGGTAGCAACCTCGGCCTCGGCCTTGGGGCCCACCCAATCTTACCCCACATCTATGAGGCATGGAGCTACAATATAGACAAAACATAAAACTATCAAGTCCAATGACTATTACCATGAGGTCAACGTAATAGTAAATGCAATGTCTATGAATGCCATGCACACAAGCACCCACAAGTCATGCCAAAAATACGAATTTTTGAACCCATGAAACTAAGTGTCCCCACGGTCTCAAGGTATTCAAACTCGCGCTCTGATACCAAGTTGTCACTCACTCAAATTTTAAACAAAAACTAATTAAATAAATAAATAGGGATTAAAGAATGCTTGCCAAAACCTCAATAAAATCCTTTCAAAATATCCATACTAAAGCAGATGAATATTCACATTTGATCATAAATACATAGTGGGTCGGCCCATCCCAATGACCATTTGCATCGAACAAGAGTTTTCAAAATCTTACATTGAGTAAGTCACCAAAAATAAGATAGAGTTACAGTACATCTTCCCAAAAAAATAGTTAAGTAAAAGATGTTAAATAACTCTATGTATGAGATTCTTCAAAATCATGCAACAGTCCAAGCACCAATGCCAAAAGATGCTAAACATCCGGAGTTATACCTGCAAAGAAAATAGAGAGGCTGAGCTAACAAGTCCAATAGAGAAATCTATACCAATTTTACGTGGATATGAAATACATAGTATGATGAGTGAACATAAATATCCAATAATAGTGAGATCATCAATGAATTCGAGTTACAAGATAAAAATGAATCATGTCATGTAATGACTTCAGTAACATCAACAAGTTTGTAAAGAATGCTTCGTCACACATCGTAGGATATTTATCCAACCAATAATGTCCTCATTGTATTTTGAATTTCATACCTAGTAATCCCGTAGGAGACTAGTTCTTCATTCCTAGCATTCCCCTCGGGGAGTCCAGTACAAGGCCTTCCTAGCATTCCCAAAGGAGTCTAGTACAATCATCGTATCATTCAAGTGTCTCACGCATGTTGCGTGTCACATAACACCCGCGCATGTCACACGTCACATAACAAGTTCGTTTCATCAAATTAAACTCTCAATTAATGCATACATCTCGGAATCATTGTCCTAACTCATAACATCTTGCGTTGTTATCATGCGGTGAAAATCCTAAAAGTATGTGCAAAGATAGGTGCAAATATTACCCTTAGAGGTCAACAAGTCAAATATTTAATAATAGTATTAAATAAAAAAAATATAATATTTTCTGTAAAATAGGTCCTACTATCGGTAGTACAGTCGCTGCTATCGGTACTAATAGGGATTGCCCAAAACTAGATGAAATAGGAATACATCACTACCGGTAGTACAGACGCTACTACCGGTACTACCAACGCTACTACAGGTACTAAAAGGCACAGTCCAAAATTGCACAAAACAGGAAATACAGTACTACCAGTAGTACAGACCCTACTACCGGTACGAGCAAGGGCTGTGCGACTTTTCTACAGATTTTTGAGAGATTTCTAAACTTCCATTTTTAAGCTCTAAACCAACAACCGAGCTCATCAAATACCAAAAATAAGTTATACACACATAAAAGAGGTAAGAGATCCCTACCTAGAGTGTTGGATTGAAGGATTTGAGCTTCAAAAGCAAGCCCTAACTTCCAAATCGCGGATTTCTTTGAATAGTTCTTCTCCCAGCTAATAAACACGATCAAACTTGAGATATCCTCCATAAATGACTGATTCTTGAAGATCTCAAGAGGAATTTGGTGTGGGAGCAAAGATTTGAGGAGAGATTTTGAGAGAGAGAGAGAGTGAAAGGAGAAGAGAGAGGAAACGAGTGGAAAAATGAGTTTTTTCTCCTCCAAAATCTGATATAAAGGTGTAAAAATCTCAATTACACTCACACCCCCCAATTGTAACACATGTCACCCATAACCCTCTTGTCTAACATTCATCACACATAAACCCCAAATCATTATATGTGCATAAATTGAAATAAACCACTTGTTATAATAAATTTTTGAAAAATTTATAAATTATTATTTTTTAAATATTTTCCAGGTTCTCACAATTCCTCTGGCCTAACACAACTCCTATGGCGTAATCATTTGCATCACACATATTAGCTCAAAAGGTAAATCCCAATTTGTTGGTTTCGTGATAGGAGGAGTTGTAAGACTGATTTTAAGCTTTAAGAAGGCTTCCTTACACTCATGCGTCCATTCAAGTGGTACATCTTTGGCTAACAATTTACACAATGGATGGGAGACGGTGCTAAAATTTTGAATGAAGCGCCTATAAAAATCAGCATGTTCAAGGAAAGAACGAATGTCCTTGACATACTATGGATTGGATAATTTGGAAAAGAGTTCGACTTTAGATTGGTCTACCTCAATTCCCATAGCAGAAACAATATGTCCAAGAACAATACCATGTTTTACCATAAAAGGGCATTTTTCTCAATTCAAGACAAGGTGCATCTCCTCACATCTTTTTAAAACTGACTCAAGATTTTTCAAGTAGGACTCAAAAGAATCTCCAAACACAGAGAAATCATCCATGAACACTTCTCTCACTTTCTCAATCATATCACTAAAAATACCCGTCATACACCTAGAGAAGGTGTTGGGTGCATTACATAGCCCAAACAGCATATGGCGATAGGCAAAAGTGCCAAATGGACATGTGAACGTGGTTTTCTCTTGGTCTTCCTAAGAGACCTCGATTTGGTTATATCCAGAATAGCCATCTAGAAAGGAATAGAATGGGTGACCAGCAATCTTTTCCAACATTTGTTCAATGAATAGAAGGGGAAAATGATCCTTCCTGGTTCAAGAATTTAGCTTTCTGTACTCAATACAAACCCTCCGTCTAGTGATTACATGAGTAGGGATTAGGTCACCTTGTTCATTTGGAACCACTATAACACCGAACTTCTTAGGTACAACTTGGATAGGGCTCACCCATTTGTTGTCAGCGATGGGATAGATGATGCCCAAATCTAACAACTTCAAGACCTCATTTTGCACAACATCTTTCATAATGGGATTCAATCAATGTTGAGGTTGGCGAGAGGGCTTAATGTCATCTTCAAGGTATATATGATGAGTATAGAATAACGAACTTATACCTTGAATACCTACTATTGTCCAACCAATTACTTTTTTATGTTCTCTCAAAATTGTCAATAGCTTTTTTTCTTGGTTTTCTTCGAGAGTAGACGAAATTACTACTAGGAGTTCATTTGCATCACCATGAAAAGCATATTTAAGGCCAAAATTTTAAGCTCAAACTAGAGTGACTGTACACTGGAGGGAAGAGTTCTAGTTTTGGCTAGGGTTAATTCCTCAAAAGAAGGAGTCCATTTTTTTGCTCCCAACACTTCTTCTCCCTTGAGAAGAGAATAGAGGTATTCTACTTCCAGTGATTACAAAATGGCCGCCTCTTCTATCGTAAGACAAGTTTCTAGCGGTTCAGAGAACAAATGATGATTCACGTATTCTTGAATGAGTGAGTCAATGACACTAACATCGTGGATACCATCATCATCCCCCATTTGGGTAGACACATTAAAAATGTTTAATTCAAGAGTCATGTTTCCAAAATTCATATTTAACAACCCATTTCTACAGTGGATTACTGTGTCGGAAGTAGCCAACAAAGCTCTACCGAGTATGATAGGAGTTTGGGTTTGCAATTTAGACATCGAGCATATGTCAAGTACAATGAAATTGACTGAGTAGACAAAGTTGTCTAACTGCATAAGTACATCCTCTACCAATCCTCTCGGGACTCGAATACTTCTATCACCCTGTTGTAGAGTCACCGTGGTAGGTTTTATCTCACCTAAACCTAGTTGCTCATACACATAATAAGGCAACAAATTCACACTTGCCCCTATGTCAAGCAGGGCTTTCTCAATTCTCTTTCCCCCTATTTGAATAGAGATGGTAGGACAACCTGGGTCCTTGTACTTTGAAGCTATAAGGGTCTGAATGATAGAACTAACTTATTGGGTTAAGAAGACCTTCTTCTGCACATTGTGCCTTCACTTAATAGTGTAGAGATCATTCAAAAACGTAGAATAGGAAGGAGCTTGCTTAATAGCATCTAGCAGGGGAATATTGACTTTGACTTGTTTGAATAACTCACAGATCTCGGCATTGTGAGAAGTTTTAGGCATAGGCCGTAAGAGTTGTGAAAATGGTGCCAGGATAGGACAAGTAGACACATGTCGGTTTCCATCTAGAATATCCTTACATTTAGGAGATTGGGATGGTTCAATTTCGAGCTGATTAGATTAAGGGCTTAGGTAAGGAGTAGGTGCTACAAGAGTATTAGTTTTTTGTAAGATTATTTTGTCAACTTCTTTACCAATTCTTAAAGTTGTAATTGACTTGGCTTGCTCTATATGTGAATCACAAGGTGTAGGACGGTTCACAAAGTGTTGGCTTTGGAGATTAGATTGAGTTTGGGAAGGGAATTTTCCCTTCTCTTTGTGTAATGCCCCAGTTTAGGAGGCTGACTTAGTTGTTTGGGAATAGAGGTCCCTATAACTTAAGAGTTTTGTTCATTGATGGTTGTCTGCCCTTGCATAAATGAATAAATTATCTCCTTTAAACGTCTTCTATTTTGACTGTTTGGACCATAGAAGGTCTAGAAGGATTAAAATTATGATGATTGGGCTAGTGCTGTGGTGGCCCCTGCTCTTGAGCATAGGTGGTGGTGTGGTAGGATGAAAGACCTTGGTTTTAGAAGTGGAGTGGTCCTTGATTCGGAAACCTAGGCGAACCCTAAAATGGTCCACCTTGCTCTTGGTTCCGCCAACTGAAATTGGGTTGATTTTTCCATCCTTGGTTATAGGTGTTGGAATAAGGAGAGTTATATGGCTTTGGGGTTTGGGCTTTGGTTTAGGATGTTCACTTTAACTGATTCAGTGTTATGCAAGACTTCTTTAAAAACTAGAATAGTAGGACACTCCTGGGTAAAATTTTCTTAGACATCACAGATAATACAGAGTTCGAGACTCGATGCTGCTTGAATTTTGTTTATCTCCAGTTAGCTTTTTAGTGATTTGGTCCAATTTTCTATGAAAATCGGGTTTGTCACATACTTGCCTTGCCCGCTTGGTTTAGGCATAGTATTTCTAGTAGGTCGCTCGTTGGGATCAGAGTAATCGCAAGAATGGTTATTCTCAGCCAATTCATTCAGGTGTTGAATAGCCTCTAAAGGCTGTTTGTTCATAAATGTTCTGTTGCACATCATGTCAACAAAATGACAGCTACAGGCAGAAATGCCCTCGTAGAAGAACTTGATGATTTGCTAATCGTCATAGCTATGGTGTGGTATGACATTCAAATACTCCTTATACCTTTCCCAACAATTATAGAAAGACTCATGAGGTTGTTCTGAGAAATTTTAAATTTGTTTCTTAAGAGTTGTTGTTCTATGCATTGGGAAAAATTTCTTAAAAAACTCTTTCTGCATTTCTATCCAAGAAGGTATGGAGTTGTGTTGAAGTGACACAAACCAAGTCTTGACTTTGTCTTTGAAAGAAAATAGAAATATTTTCAATCTGGCAGATTCAAGCAGATCGTGGAAAGGACACATGGTGTTGACAATTTCCTCAAATCCCCTAACATGTTGGTAGAGATTTTCTGATTCTGTAAAACCAAGAAAAGTAGGAACTAAATGTAGCTTGGTAGGTTTTACCATGAAATGATTCAACTAGTGACCCAGTCCAACAGGTTTTATGGGTGATGGAACTACAGTCGGTGTAGGATTCAGATATTCTTTCATTGTTTTCATGTTTCCTCCCTCATTTTCAGCCATGGTGTCAATATGATGAAGTTCAACTCTCAAAAGGAAATGTGTGTGATCTCTCTTGTAAAGGCTCATGCACTTAAATGTTATGTCCCACTAACTATCTAGCACAAATCAAAAATTTTAAATAAAAACAAACTGAAAACTTGACCGATCCCAACTTGGTACATCGTTGCGGTGCTAGACACGATTAAAGTTTACAAAAGTTTAAACATTGCTCTTCTTCTTATGGATTTTACATCAGTGAAGCCTAGGTATTGATCCACAGGAATGCTGATTCCTGAGTTTGTAACGCTTTCGTACTGAGCTTTAGTGCTTAGGACACCACTTCTTTCAATCTTGATTTGGACAGGTAGAACTTAAAATAAAACACTAAACACGAAACTTTGTTAATGGAAGAAAACAAGCATAGTCATGGGGGTTACTTCTTCTCCTGCTTGAACGTATGACATCTCATTCTTACTACTCAATCCAAGAATCAAATCTTTATGACCTTGGTTGGAAAATTAATCTTTGAAATTCTAATTATGAATATGATATGCAAAAAGGGAGGTTTTGTCCTTTAGATAATAAGTTTAGATATGAAGGACATAGAACCAAGCATTGGATATACCAGAATTGATTTCGGGCATAACCAATCAAAATTTTAACACTCCATTCTAGGTGCTGAGATTGGAACTTCACTCACCTTCTAGATGTTATGAAAATCATTTGAGAAGATGTCCATGCTCAAGCCATGAGATGAAGTCATCCCATGACTAGGCTTTCTTAATTTAGCCTAGCATACTTAAGATAAAACTTGCAATGGAAAGAGAAGAAATAGAAAACATGTTTGAAATTGGAATTAGAACTTGTATTATGTAATGAAGAAGTATGCTAAGGAGATGAAAATACAATATGGAATCAACTTGCAGCATGCTATTAGGAATCAAGAGTAAAGATTTGAACAATAAAATCATAACTCCCTATCTAGCTATCTCTATATCTATCTATCTGTGTATGTCTCAAAGGTGTCAAGAAGTTCCCTTTTTATAGAGCTAGCTTTCTCCTCTGTGTATAAAAAATATTCTGATTAAAACCTTGCTTAGCCTCTAAGTCATGTTGAAGAGGCAACTTTCATCATTACTTGACTCTTGGTTTGTTGAAGAAAGCTTGTTTGATTGGTCCGTACGGAGGTCGAGATATTCTTCTTGAAAAATGGTGCAAAATAGTGGCAAGATGATCCAAGAAAGATGGCTGAATGATCCAAAAAATCCTTTGAAAAGTCAACAAAGCCGATTAGGCCGTGAACAGAACATCTGGATGTTTCCTTCCTTTGCCTTCTTTAGTCTTTCTTCCAAACATCTAGATGTTTGGGACTTTCATCCAGATGTTTTCTTCTTCTGCATCCACCTACTTGGGCTATATCCAGATTTATTCAGGATGTTGGTCTGCTCTTCCAGAACATCCAAATGTTTCTGAGTAACATCCGATCTTCAGTGCCTCTAGTTTTTGACTTGGTTTGGCCTATCTAAACAACATCCGGATGTTTATCTTCTCTGGAATTCTGACTTGATCTGCTCTCTTTGGTTAACATCCATATGTTTTTAGCTTCCATCCGGATATTTATCTTCTCTGGAATTTTGGCTCCTAGCTTGTCCATAGGGAACATCCAGATGTTTTGCGTTCCCATTCGGATGTTTTTGCTCTCTGTCTTTTGGCCTTGACAGGTTATCTTCCAATCATGCAGATGTTTGTAGAGATCATCGAGATGATTCTGCTTTCTGATTTTCTGGGTCCAACATTAGCTAGGCACATCATCCGGATGTTTAAAGGTTTCATCTAGATATTTTTTTGTCTCTATCACCAGCTTCAACAGCATCACTTGACTTTTTTGGCACTTTCTTGCTCCTTTTCCAAGCCTCAATCATGCTAACACTGTGCTCCGACCTCAGGATGCCTTCATAGATCATTCGGGAGTCACGAAGCCTTTCTAGAATATCCTTTTGAGCTCTTTTTGCTATAACAAGGGAAAACATACCTTACGTGTAATATCCGATAAAAACTAAGACATAATCATAAATGAAAGTCTAAAACTACTTCGCCAAGCTCTATAATATGCAAATATGTGTGCTAATCAATAACCAGGATTAGATAGAGAACACAATGTGTATAGTTATGTGCTTTTTCACATGCTTGCAGGCCTCGACTTTTATAGCTGTGCAAAGATGGTGATATCTATTATGTGATCATACGCATTTATCATTAAAAAAAATGATATACTCATATTTTGAAAATGGGATAGCTAGAACCCCTGTTATGAAACTCATTGCATTGCAGAATGCAACCGACCAGCATGAACGTCGATAACAACACTAATGGTAATGGAGAACATGACGTTAACGAGATGCCGTCAACAACGTTAATCTGGGAACCAGCGATGCTACCAACATCAATGATACTTCACTATCAGTCAACCCACCAATTGGTGGGATCCCTAATGTCATGCTTGGACCTAAACAGATAGCTCCGTTGTTCTAAACCTTTGTTGCCTCAAAATCAATGCAACTACCTCAAATGCCAAACTCGCCTCAGATGAGAAATCAATCTCCTCATATGCCATTCTATCCTTGGGTGCTGTAAAAGATGTTGTATCAATATCAACCCGATATTTTTAAAGTATTAAAAATAAAAAATAAAAGTTAGTATATAATTAAACCATTTTTCCTTTCTAGATATTTATTTAGTCAATTTTTCTTTTATGTTAAGTTCGGTTATTACATTGAATAGATGAGATCAATTGTTCATGGACGGAGAAGATCGCGAGGGTCTATAATTTATGATGTAACGCATTACAGGGGAACATTTCTTTCTTCTTCTTCGTCAATATCCTAAGGAATCCTATGTTTTTAATAAAAGAAAATCAGATTTTTATTCAGGATTTTGATGGCAGCAAATCACTTTTGTTCTAAATTTTATGGTCATCAATGGCAGAAGTTATTTGGGATTTTCATGCTAATTGATGATGAAGAGTTATGGCCATTTGTCGTC
>JABCMJ010001880.1:0-22967 GCA_014822125.1 Arbutus unedo
CCCCCCCCCCCCCCCCCCCCCCTCTCAACACCCAAGTCACATAAGCTTTACTAAAGAAAAGGGCAAAGCAGAAAGGAAGAAAGCTCCCACAAAATTAGAAGCTTCAGGCAATGCTGTACTGAAGCTTAAAAAAAGCTTGGAAGTAGACATCTAGGACCACACATCTACCATCGAAGTCCACAACCGCACAGTAGACATCGCTATCAACGTTAACCCAGATTTCAATATAGACAACAATTCAAAGTTCATCAATTTTAACCATCAATCAATTTCTACTAATGTGTAGAGATTTGAAGTGGATCCTTTTGTTTTATTTTGTTGATTTAAGTGTTCTTTGTGATTCATACTAGCATATCTATGGAGATGTGTATTTGTAACTTTAATGGCGCAATTTGGTTTGTGGAGATATGAATTGAAACTTGTGTCTACCAAGTATTTGATGAATTTCATTGGTGTTTATAATTTTATGAAAATATTTTTTGTTGCTGCTCTTTTTACTGATATAGGGTGATGATGCTTGGTCTCTCAATCAAGGAAGTCAAAAATGATGTTCGTGCTTATAATTTTTTGTTTTGGTGCTACAAGCAATGTGATGAGCTATGCTAATATTGCAATGTGGGGGTTGTGCTACTGCTTTGGATTTGCCCAAGTAATATTACCAACAAGTCAAAGATGGCATGCCCTCTACTTCAAAACACAACATAAAAGTGGGTTAGATTACAAAGACTTATTATTACTGCACAGGCATAAAAATTGAATAAAAAATAAATACAATTATGTCAAGCAGCCAAAAATATAGGATATCCATTAAATAACCAAGCAGCCAGAGGTATAAAATATGATTTCAATACATCAAATATACAACAAAAAACACTACTGCTGATGATAAGTTCAACTAATATGATTCCAATACAACAAATAACTATTTCAAGTTCATGACAAGTTCAACAAGTTCGTGACAAGTTCATGACCACAAAACGAAAATTTCAAGTGAGCAAAATGAGTTCCAAAATGGGTTAATTTTTTATTCTCCTTTAACTTTCTCTTCTTCCGGTATCTTTGTGTTGTTTATCTCCAATATTGTAGAACCACAATATGTCAAATCATAACATGATCTCCATGATGGAAGTTGATGTTCCTAAAAAAATGAAAGAGATTGATCATGTAAATACATAACAAGTAGAACAAAAGTTCATGACTAGAAAATAAATTGCGTACTTCAGAATTGTCACCAAGATAAAGGTCATGATATCCAATACCCATAGTTAAATTGCTTCCTTCAAGTAGCATATTGGTATAACTTCCGGGTCGCAACATGTTTTGATGGTGTGGCCCCATAAACGACTCCCAATTGTTTTGTGATTGATGCATTTCTGAATCCTAAATAATAAAACTCATTGCTTATAGTTAGGGTACTTCAAACTGAGTGCTAACATTCTTCTAATACACAATATTGAATATAGTATAATTGAGGCATTTCATAATATAGAAAAACAAATTTAATGAAACATGCTAATATAACTTAGATTCCTACATTTTTTGCAGTTGTTGAAGACACACATGCCTTGCCTATGTTTTCCTAAATAGAGTAGGTCTTCGCTTTCTTTTTATTTTTTTCTTCTTTTTTATCACTGCTTTTTTGCAAGTTGACACATTCCTCTTGGATGTGAGTCTCCCCTTTCGTTGAGAAACTATTGGATCAAGTATATTGACACTCTCCTTTGAAATTGCAACACCATCTTCACATAAGGTAGATTTCTTACAATGCCTTTCAGATGAATAACCAGTAGG
This sequence comes from Arbutus unedo, assembly GCA_014822125.1. NCBI lineage: Eukaryota > Viridiplantae > Streptophyta > Magnoliopsida > Ericales > Ericaceae > Arbutus > Arbutus unedo. The sequence goes on from JABCMJ010001880.1 coordinate 1,792, forward strand.
CTTATTGCTACCAAAACTTCTTCTATTTCTTCAAACTCGCACTTTATGTCTTGTATCCGTGCTAACGTCTTAACACAATTATCTTCCATGTCTATTCCAAAGGGGTGACCTCAAAAAATGCATTGCAAAGTTTGTCAAAACGATGAGCTTCAACTTATCCTAATCAATTATCATAATTAATCCTCACCTTTGTGTGGCACCTTTTGACAGTTTTACTCCGTCTTGTCAATATGTAAGTTTTAGGGACTCAATGAATTAACACCATAATCTAACACTAAATATGAAGCCCACAGTTATTGGCGAGTCTCGTGGCATAGATAGCTCAGAAGCCCATTTTCAATCGCTTTCAGCTGAAGTTTCTTCTTTGTGGTGGCGGCCCTCTTTAGGGGAGGCACGTGTTGAGCACACTTTAATGCTTATTTATGCACTTCAACATGTCTATTTTGCATCCCTTTGCACCATAAGTTCAATGAATTGCATAATATTGCACGAAAACTTGGGTGTTTTTCCTATTTCACGTTGCTCCAAGTAACCCAAGACCCAAAATTGAAGTGCAAAGATTTTGGGTTGTGCCTTGAATTTGAATCTAACACTACTACCGGTAATAGAAAGTTCAGTTTTTGGGCAATGGTCAACAGTACCAGTAGTAGTGTTGGAACTACCGGAACTAAAATTTTTTGATTTTTTGGACAGCTTGCAGAAATACTAGTAGTAGGTGCAGTACTACCGGTAGTAAGGAGATGGTCAAAAATTGTATTGATAAGATTTAGAAGATTTGTTTCCCTAATCTATTTTGGATGGTACATATCCTTACCTATTCTTCAGGAGATTTATTTTCCTATTCTTTAGGGATTGTTATTCTTTTCTTTTATTGGGGTTTCCTATAAATATGAAAGATGTGGTTCCCTAAAAGATATCTCAAGAAAGTTTGTCGAGATCTAAAATATTGAGCACATCACATTAGGGTTTCAGAATATAGCCGACCCTTGTAATCACTCTTGGTCATATTGAAATCTATCTCTCTCTTCCCGTGGACGTACATTTAAGTTATTGTTTATTCGGAACCATGTAAATCTCTGTGTCTTTCTGCTTTCTTGTTGATTATTTCTTCTTATTTATCGTATTTGTCATAACAAATTGGTATCAGAGCTTGGTGATCGATCCATCGATTGCGGTTATTGCAGCCAAATACGAAGTTGAGAAGTTCGATGGGCAGAGCAGCAGCTTCAGTCTATGGAGAGTGAAGATGAAGACTTTACTGGTTCAACAAGGGTTGCAGAAGGCTTTACTTGGATCTGCCAAGAAGCCAGGAACGATGTCAGCAAAAGATTGGGAGGTTCTTGATGAGAAAGCACTCAATTCAATTCAGTTGAGTCTGGCCGATGATGTGCTTCATGAGGTTGGGGAGGAGACTACAGCAGCAGGATTATGGTTGAAATTAGAGAGTATCTATATGACCAAATCACTGACGAACAGGTCATATCTGAAATAGCGCCTCTACACATTTCGTATGAGAGAAGGTACGCCAGTTAAATATCATCTTGATGAGTTGAATAGAATTATTATGGATCCGAAAAATATTTATGTTAAAATTGATGATGAAGATCAGGCTATAATTATTCTGTGTTCTCTGCCCCCATCTTATGAGCACTTTGTTACTACTTTATTCTATGAAAAGGATACGATTTCAATGGAAGATGTAAAATCTAGTTTATATTTAAAAGAATTTAGAAAAAAGGTATCTGGTGAGAGTGATGAGTCCGGTGAGGGGTTGTATGTGCGAGGGAGAACAATGGAGAAGAATAATAAGAATAGAGGGACATCTAGATCAAAGTAAAAAAACAAGAAGAAAATTCGTTGTTTTAACTGTAAAAAGAAAGGCCACTATAGGAGCAAATTTATGAAACCAACAAAGGATAACAAGGACGAAAAGGTAGTTGCTTGGGTGACTGAGGATTCTGATCGGCTGGAAAACGTTTTATCAGTTTCAACCGGTGATGTTCTTTCGGATACAAAATGGATTTTGGATTATGGTTGTTCCTATCACATGTGTCCGATTCAATATTGGTTTAGCACCTATGAATCGGTACATGGTGGTTCAGTTTTGATGAGCAATAACATGGCATGTAAAACTGTTGATCTTGGAACAATTCAGATTAAGATGCATGATGGTATTGTGAGGACACTATCAGATGTTCAGCATATTCCGAATGTGAAGAAAAACCTTATCTCTTTGGGTACCCTTGATTCAAATGGTTGTCGGTATAGAGTCGAAGGTGGAGTTCTAAAGGTCTCAACAGGTGCGTTGGTTCTTATGAAAGGTCGAAAGGTGGGTAGCCTCTATGTTTTACGGGGCAGTACAGTTTCAGGTGATGCAGCAATAGTCTCATCATCGAAGGTATCAAATTCAGATTTGACTTAGTTATGGCATATGCACCTTGGGCATATGAGTGAGAGAAGGATGACAGAATTGAGCAAACAAGGGGTGCACTGCGGATAGAAGATGGATAAGCTGAATTTCTATGAGCATTGCGTGTATGGCAAGCGGTGGAGGGTGAAGTTCAACACAACTATTCATCGGACTCAAGGTATAGTGGATTATTTTCATTCAGATCTTTAGGGTCCTTCTGTTGTTAAATTTAAGGGTGGTTCTCGATACTTTATGAGCTTGATCGAAGACTATTCTAGGAAGGTTTGGGTGTATTTGTTGAAAAACAAGAGCGAGACTTTTGTTATATTCAAACGGTTTAAGGTCATGATTGAAAAGCAAACAAGTAAGAAGATTTTAGAACTGACAGTGGTCTAAAATTTTATTCCAGAGAATTTAAAATATTCTGCAAGAATAAGGGTATTGTGAGACACCACACGGTGAGAAAAACCCTTTAGTAGAATAGTGTGGCTGGACGGATGAATAGAACTCTTTTTGGGAGAGCTTGTTGTATGTTATCTAATGTAGGTTTGGGTAAAGAGTTCTGGGCTGAAGCAGTTTTCACTACTTGTTATTTGGTGAATCAATCTCCATCAACTACCATTGAACGCAAGGTTCCTATCGAGGTATGGTTTGATTCTCCGGATGACTACTTAAATTTGAGGGTGTTTGGTTGTCCCGCTTGTGCTCATATCAATGAGGGTAAGCTTGAGCCTAGGGCCAAAAAATGTGTCTTCTTAGGTTATGGATCCAAGGTGAAGGGGTACAGATTACGACTTTCTGATGGAAAGTCATCCAAACTTCTTATCAGCAGGGATGTAACTTTTGATGAAAACTCTATAATCAGAGGAAAGACAAGTGTTGATGTTCAAGACAGTGGTGAGAGGATTCTGAAGTAGGTGGAGCTAGAATGTGAAACTTCCGAAAGGGAGAAGAACAATGATCAGCTAAATAGGGAAGACATTCATGATTTAGACACAGAGAATGGTGCAGAGCAGCAACAACCATACAGTATTGCAAAAGATAGGCCAAGGAGGGAGATTCGTCCACCTCAAAAATATGCTTATGCAGATATGGTTGCATACGCATTGTCTATAACGGAAACAGTAGAGTATGAGGAGCCTTCTTCCTACCGTGAGACTGTCACGAGAAAGGAGGCTACACAGTGGACTATTGCTATGAATGAGGAGATTGAGTCTCTTCATAAGGATTGAACTTGGGAGTTGGTGAAACCACCTAAGGGGAAGAGAATTGTTGGCTGTAAGTAAATTTATAAAAGAAAAACAGGTATCCCGAGAGTGAAAGATGCAAAGCTTAAAGCTCGGCTAGTGGCGAAAGGCTATAGTCAACAAGAGGGAGTGGACTTCAATGAGGTATTCTCACCAGTTGTTAAACATAGTTCTACTGGTGTTATGCTTGCCATTGTTTCGCATTTCAACTTACAGCTGGAGCAACTTGATATCAAAACTGCATTCTTGCATGGTGAGTTTTGAGGAGCAAATTTATATGCATCAACTAGAGGGATTTACAGTTTCTAGTAAGGAAGATTTCGTTTCCTTATTAAAGAAATCTTTGTATGGCCTTAAACAATCACCCAGGCAGTAGTACAAACGGTTTGATACATTCATGATGGGTCAAAATTACTCTAGGAGTGAATATGACTGTTGTATGTATTTTCGAAAACTTCCTAACGATTCGTTTATCTATTTGCTATTATATGTTGATGACATGTTAATTGCTGCTAAGGATATATCAAAAATCAATAGGTTGAAGAAACAGCTTAGTGGAGAGTTTAATATGAAAGACTTTGGTGCAGCAAAGAAGATTTTAGGTATGAAAATCATGAGGGATCGAAAGGCTGGAAAGCTATACTTGACTCAAAAGGGTTATCTGGAAAAAATATTTAAGCACTTTGCTATGCAGAGTTTCAAGCATGTGCCAACTCCAATGGCTGCGCATTTTAGACTTTCTGCAAATTTGTCACCGCAGACAGAGGATGAGATGAAGCAAGTGTCAAATGTTCCATATGCTAGTGCAGTGGGGAGTTTGATGTATGCTATGGTATGTACTTGCCCTGATATTTCACATGTTGTTAGTGTTGTTAGTCAGTATATGGCAAATCCGGGGAAGACACATTATGAGGCAGTGAAATGGATACTAAGGTATTTGCAGGGGACTGTGGATGTTGGTTTGGTGTTCGATAGGGGCGCCGGTAAAGGTGAACTTGTTGTTAGTTATGTAGATTTTGATTTTGCTGGAGATCATGACAATAGGAGATCCCTAACTAGATATGTGTTCACTCTTTTAGGCAGTGCTATTAGTTGAAAAGCTACCTTGCAGGATACAGTTGCATTGTCCACTACAGAAGCAAAGTATATGGCGGTGACTGAAGTTGTTAATGAGGCATTGTGGATGAGAGAACTTCTTAGAGAACTTGGTCTAAAGCAGGATGTAACTGTCGTTTATTGTGATAGTCAAAGTGTTATACATTTGACTAAAAATCTTATGTACCATGAGCGGACGAAGCACATTGATGACAGGTATCACTTTATTTGAGTTATCATCTCTCAGAAACAGGTTGAGGTAAAGAAGATAGGCATGGCAGAAAATCCAGCAGATATGATGACTAAACCAATTTTAGTTGTCAAGTTCAAGTTTTGCTTGGACTTGATTGGTATTCGTAGTTGCTAATTGCCCTCTGGGGCTTTGGAGGAGAGAGAGGTGCAAGATAGTGTATCCTTGTTGATTGAGTTCGTAGGAATTCAAGTCAAAGTCGAAATTTGTTGAAAAGTGCGCCTTGAATTTGAAGAAAAAAAGATTTTGGGTAGTAGCTGGTATTACTGATAGTAGTATTGGAACTGCCGGTAATAGGAAGTTTAATTTTTAGGCAGTGGCCAACAGTACTGGTAGTAGTGTTGGAACTACCGGTACTAAAAATTTCTAATTTTTTGGACAGCTTGCAGCAGTACCGGTAGTAGGTGCAGTACTACCGGTAGAAAGGAGATGGGCGAAAAGCCTAGTGATAAGATTTAGGAGATTTGTTTCCCTAATCTATTTTGGATGGTGCATATCCTTACCTATTCTTTAAGAGACTTATTTTCCTATTCTTTAGGAATTATTATTCTTTCCTTTTATTGGGGTTTCCTATAAATATGAAAGATGTGATTCCCTAAAAGATATCCCAAGAAAGTTTGTTGAGATCTAAAATATTGGGCACTTCACATTAGGATTTTGGAACATAGCCGGCTCTTGTAATCTCTCTTGATCATAGTGAAATCTATCTCTCTCCTCCCGTGGACATACGTTTAAACTATTGCTTATTCAGAACCATGTAAAACTCTGTGTCCTTTTGCTTTCTTATTGATTATTTCTTCTTATTTATTATATTTGTCATAACATCTTATGTGGTCCAAAGGAAAGATTATGGAAGCTTGGAATGGAAAATTAGAATACGGAAGCAAAAGTTGAGATTTCCGACCAAAAAGTGGACAAAACGTTTTCCTACTGGCAGGTAATCACTTCCTACTAGTAGGTCACCATTTGAAAAACCCAGAAAAGTACATTTCCTACTAGTAGGTCCACTACTAAGATTTAAGAAAAAATTTCTCCTACCAGTAGGTCATCATCTCCTACAGGCAGGACGTAGTTTGACGCACATTTAATGCAATTTTTAGCATTTTGTAATATAGCACCTTTGGGGATATTTGTTTCTACGACTTTTGTTATTTGAGCATTCTTTGGTTTACTTTGGCCTTATATTAGTATGTGCACGGGAGAAAGAAAGGGATCTACACTTAGGATGCTTGATACATTCATTTTGTCTTGTAAGTTGAGAGCTTCTCTCTCTAAGCTCTCTTTTGTTCTTCATTTTTCTTCTAAAGTTCTTGAATAAGTGTAAGTTGTTTTGACTCATGAAGTAATTTAAGTTTTGCTTTCCATTGCTTGGTTTGGTTTTGCTTACTCCCTTAGTTTTCCGACAAGAAGCCAGAATCTTGTCTATTGATCTTGTGTGTTATTTTCTACAGATTTTTGAGTTTCATTAGTAAGTCTGACACGCTCTACTTTAGTTCTAGTCATGTTTAGTTTGTATTCCTTTATCTCTTTTGTCTTTATTAAAAGTATGAGTAGCTAAGTTTATTAGGCTAGATCTAAGGAGAAAGTTCATCCAAAAATTAATGTTTATCAATATCTCCTAAGAACTTTTCAAGCTTGTTAATGGATTCAATAAGTTATTTTCTTTAGAAACAAAAAGAAAATATTAAACTTTTGCTTAATTATTGCCATAGTATTGGTATATCTAATACTTAAGCCTATGTCCTTCTTATTTTGGACTTAGTGTTCTTGAACTTTATTGAATCCGAAAACATATTCTTCTTTTTAGCAAGAGTAAATTTCATTGAAAAATTTCCGATCTAGAATCCTCATCCAGAATCTAGGTTGAGTTATACACAGGAAATATTGAGTAAACGAAAGTATAGGGTGAACCAAATCCGAAGATTAAGCCTATTCCTTAATTATTATTACATTTTCCTTGTTTTAACACCATAGTCATCACCAAAATAAACTTTGAAGTTGATGTCCGAAATATAAAAAAAAAAAACTAAATTTGCAAAGTCTTTTAACCTAACTACTTTTTTTTGTGGATCAATACTCTGGATTATCCACTATATCTTTTTTAAATCTTTGAGGGAAGTCCTATTTTAAATATTAAACCTTGATTTTGGCTAGCGTCTTAACGACGCACTTTTGCTGGCTGGTCAGCACGTCTTCCAGATTTGCCACAGATGTTGAGCTCAGAGTAGGGATGGTCGGCGGTACCACGACGACAAGAACGAAAGTGTGTTTTCACTTTGAATGTTTCTTATTTGCTCCAAGCTGGAGGCCTTCTAGGAATTTGGCTATCTCCTTACTTTGTTCCATAATATCTTGGTCGATCTCGCACTCATCTTTTGAGTTCCAAAAGTCATGATGGGGAGAAATGTTAAGTGGCTCTTAAGTTTGGGAGGGCAAGGATTGGTATCAGAAGACAAGGAGATTGCATGGGGGCCAAAAAGGGGTACGACAAAATTTACTCTATATAGTTCACGAAGGTGTGCTATGAAAATGGCTTCTAGAATGTGGCCTACTGCTTCAATGGCAATGGCAACATCACAAGATCCGGGATGATCCTTGATGTAACCCTTGTAGCTCAGGATGTAGTGCAATAAGATGTCGAGAGCTCGGGGGATAGATTATCTGTGTTCACCTTTGTATTGGATAATTTTCTTCACATCCTTGTTGTTAATTCTAGAAAGATTTTGGCCATGGTTGCAGTTAACTGCTGTGTTACAAGGCAACAAAACATCAAATGTTAGACGATGGCCAAGAAGGCAAAAAGAAGCAAAGTGTAAAGCAATAAAAAACTAATGAGAATTTCCAAATCTCCTTGGGATGCTAAATCTGGGGTGTGAGGGCTCGTTGGGGATGAATTCCTAGTTCCTTGTAATGATGAGGAAGTCATCATCGTTTCCCCGACTGGAGTCATTGAGATTGGTGACTAGCCTCTCCAGTTTAGTACGGTTCTTCAAATAGTACTGACTAGAGTTGGCTTTCTCCAAATCATAGTAAAATTGTATATTGTGCAAGCCTATGTTGGTTTTGACGAGTATGTTGAGCGCGACAATGGACATGACTATATGATATGTGTTCATAGAAAATTGGAGCGGATGAAGACAGTAGTAGCACGTACCTCCTAAAGGAGGCGGTGGAGGGGGAATCAAACCCCGCCTTCAACTATAGCCATAATGGGAATATGGAGGCTGTTGGCATCATTTCTATCACAAATTATGATGGGGAAGTTTAGTTCAAATGCAACATCGTCAAGGATGTTGTAGTGATGACGGAATTCTTGTACTTTCGCCGGTGTGGCGAGGAGTTTTTTAAAAATCCCCATTTGGGGATAAACGATACATAAATAGTAAACATACGATCAAAAATGAAGAAAGGAAGCCTTAAAGGACATGGGATTTACAAGAATGGAGTCCTAGGATGTTCACAGTTAAGAGAATCAGGATATATGAGAAGATGATGAACATTAATAAGGAAGAGGAAAATGCCAAGGGTTTAAGGAAAGGAAAAGTGGGTTTGAAGCAATGAGAAAATAATTTACAGAGGTAAATAGATTAAAATAGATTTATAAATGCACATGGGCTCACTGATACTGAAAAAAATTGCAATAAATGTCGTGTCGCTGTAAATGCAATGATACGGATCACAAACGACAGTTTAAAAAGATTATCTGAGACTAAAGACATCAATTTGTTCGGGTCAGGTTGTTTTGCCTGCTCTAGCAGATCGGCACGAAATCGATAAGGGGGGGGGGGGGAGTAATTGAAAGAGATAATACTTAAATACAGAATATGTAAATATTTTCCAAATTAAAATATTATGAGTAGCTTTTCAGTTCAGCAACGACGTGTTCTTGCTCACTGGTGAGTTGCCGAGATGACAGGGAAGTTGACCAAAGAATTGCAACTGGAAGAGCGCTGACCTGAGAAAGGCAGTTACTAGTTTGGCCAACCTGGGAAGGACAGTTAATTAAGATAAAGAAGAACCCCAATTATATCGGGAATTGTTCTAACTTAGACAAGAATGAGGCATACTAGGCCAATTTGACTCAGAATGAACAACCTAAGTCTGAATGAAACTCTAATGAAAAAAATAATTCCTGGAGGGTCCATGATAGATTTGTGACATCTCGTCCCACATTGAAAGTTTACATAAGTGATCTTTGGTATATAATGAACCATGTATATTATTACTAGTAACTTAGGCTTAAGTATTTTGGGATACGTAGTTGGGCTCTAATAAGTTATTAGGCCAGTGGTATACATAAGACGTTATAGATGGTATCAAAACGACTCGTGTACGCAATTGAGTATGGAGTCGGAACTTTGTTGGTCATTAGGGAACAGATCTGGAATTAGGCTAGTCATTAGAGAATAGACAAGAGGTTAGGTCGTGGTAACTTTAGTGTTCAACCCTTGCGAGGGCACAAGGTCTTAAAAGGTGGAGAGATTGTGACATCTTGTTCCACATAGAAAGTTTACGTGGATGATCTTGGATATATAATAAACTATGTGTGCTATTACTAGTAACTTGACCTTAAACATTTTGGGTCATGAGGTTGGGCTCCAACAAGTTATTTGGCCAGTAATATACATGGAGCATTGCAGATTTATCTCATTAATGACCAATTAAAATGCACTTCTAGTGCAATCCTAACAAGGAATTAGAATTCGAATAGAACACAGATTAGTATAATGACAAGGTCTATAAATAAAAGTCGAAGGTTGATGTTAACGGTACACAATATCACACAATTCGTAGTTATTGCCTGAGAATTACTAGTGATCCCAAACCTGACTTAGCCATCGGAGTGGCTTTCCACCATAAAGGTGAATGGTCCTTTGACGGTGTCTTGTTTTGTAGGTTACGGGTAGTGACCATAAGATAGAGAAAATACATAGGTAGTGAGTAGTCATTAGCTGAGATTATACTTTCCATGTAAATATATGTAATCAAGTTTTATCCACTTACATCAACGAATTTGAAAAGCCAAAGTGATTAGAATTATCAAATTTTACCAAACACAAAAATAAACAAACTGAAAATAAAATAACATTTAGCATAGCAACATTAGGTTAGTATGTTCGAATTTTGCAATTATGATATTTAAATTTGAAGTGTCTACTTGCAACAAATCCGAATTGATACCCAATGCGTATGGTTTTCAGTGTAATATAACCAAACTATATCAAGTTTGTTTTTACATGAGTCGATCCGAATATGTGAGAAATTATAATAATTCCATCAATGATTAAAGGAAGATTAAAAATATTGTAATGTCAAAATCCAAAAAGAACTCAACCCACCATAATGTTTTACCGTTAACCATTCCGTTTAAAAACTAAAAAAAAATTATTAACTTTAGTAAGATGTTTTAACCGACACGAAATCAATCTAAGTCAACATCACCACCACTTTTGGTTTCTTACAGAAACAAAGAAAATGAAATTGGTTTGTTCGTATGAGTATTTTTTGCTATGCAAAACTCAAATCGAAATAATTAGTGGGATATTTTGATTTTAAAAGTAAAATTGGTTAAAAAAAAATTTAAGATACCTGCCCATCCATAAGAAGGAATCTATTTGGATTTTGGAGAGGAGAGAGAATAGCATCTCTATTGAAAACGGAAATTTCCCACTCCCACGTGAACCAGAAAGGCCGAGAGGCCCAGTTGTCAGAAGGCTTATTAATTATATATATCTTCCTGCTGCTTCTGTCGTTCAAATCCAAGCTTCCTGTGTGCATATCTCAACTTCTATGAACTCACATGCTCTTTATCTCGGAAAGGGGGTCCTGCTGTGCAAGCCCCCACAGCAGGAAATTTGATGTAGCCATACTACACCATTTTGCTTTTTAAGATAATTTCCAATCACTCCTTATTTGGTTGTAAAAATTGAAGTTGGGAAAAAACAGAAAATGGACAAACCACCTCATCAAAAAAACAATTCCTAGTCACTAATTCAAAGCATATTCAACCAAATACATTACAATAATTTTTAAATATTCAAATCTTATTTTTAAAAGTTCAAATTCTTCACCTACAAACTAATAGCTTGCCATGAAAATTTTATACCACCAACCCTTATCAAAACAACATCATCTAAATTACATATTGGATTTTTTTTTTTGTCCTTATTTTTTTTCTTTTATCAATTTTTGTAGATTATTAGTTCGTCTCAACGAGAGATTTCACAAAATTATAAATAATAGACTAAATTTAAAAAATATTTAGAAAAGACAAAAATAATCTAAAAATATGGTCTTTTTATATTTATTCGTCGTCTTTGATGACATTGTTTTAACTTTTTAACATAATTTTATATTTTTTAGATTTATTGTATCGAGCGAGTCAATAATTCACAAAAAATGAGGCCAAAACAACAAATACGAAAAAATTTGAATAGAGACAAAACAAAGTTCGGCCAAATGGGGTCCAAAAATAATTCATGTGCATCACACTGAAAATTAATTTTATAAGAATGATTGTGAATTAACAAAAAAGTCAATAAAATTGTCATTAGGAAAGAATGACTCAACATTCACGGGAGTTTGTATTGCTCGATCAAATGCGTTATCCTAACAAAATCACCAAAAAAAAGTACGAGTTCAAAGTCTAATAAAATAAGTAAGGAAAACTATAAATTTTAAAAATACTAAGAACTTAAAAAAATTGTGGCTGCAAGCTTCTTAAAAAGATGAATGTATTGGTTGTAGGTAATACGGCGGATATCTCACCGTCTTGCATACATTACAAGAAAATTAATTTTAATTGTTATATTTTTTAGCATGTAAAAAAAAACATGCCAATTATTTTTTTTCGTTTGTAGGTGAAGGATTTGAGTATTTAAAAATTATTATAATGTATTTTGTTGAATATGCTTTGAACGAGTGATTAGGAATTGGTTTTGATGAGGCGGTTGTCCATTTTCTTTTTTTTCCCAACTCCATTTTTGCAACCAAATAAGGAGTGATTGAAAATTATTTTGAAAAACAAAACAGTGTAGTATGGCTGCACCAGACTTCCTGCTGTGCGGGCTTGCACAGCAGGACCCCCTCTCCCTTTATTTCATGTCAGGTCTCCGTGTAGGGTCAGATTAGATATGACTGAAGCCTCTAGTAATGATTTTGAATTTTATTATGCTTACTATATATAATATACCAATCAAACAACAATATACAAAAAAAAGTTAGTTTAAAAATTCTTACCAAAATAAGAATTTAAAATATATACACTATTCATAAAATTGTATCATAAATTCTAAACATAATAACAAGAACATTAATACTTAATAAATAAACAAATTAATTGAACAACTTCGCAAGAAGTTAATTAGTAGTCAGTTGACTGTATTGGGAGCATGCATGAAGGCAAAAATGAAACATTATTTGAAGTTAACATCGTCAACACGACAAGTATGACACAGGAGATTAATGCAACTTCAAAAACCTCATGGGAGGTTTCTATATATAGTTGTAAGAAACCACACGAGAGGTCAATAAAATTTATCATATAAAATACTTTAATCAATAAAATTTATCATATAAATTTTTTCATTGGAATTTACTTTCCTTCAAATCATCTCCTACTAAATTCACAAGATTATGCGTCGTGAAAAAATCTTAAATTTTCTATTTGGACTGTGATAATTACTGAATTAGTATCTTATTATTTTATTGTACTTATTTAAAAGTTTTTTTTTGTTTTGTATCATTTTTTTGGCTTATTGGTTTGTCTCAATAAGATATTTTAGAAAAGCATAAAATTATATCCAAAAATTTTAAAAATCATAAAACACTAAAAATAACCAAAACATGGTATCCTTTAGCTTATTTTTCATATTTAGTGAACAATTTTTTAACTTTTGAACATAATTTATATTTTTTAGATTTTTTTTGTCGAGACGAACTAATATTCCACAAAATATTGATAAAAAAATAACAAATACAAAAAAAAAAGATAAAAATAAAAAATAATTAATTTAGTTAAGTACAGCAATACGCTAAGCGCTATATATGTGTTTTAGGATATACCGTGTTTAAGATACCTTGCTTTCTTTTTATACGGTAGAATATATACCAGGGTTACAGTGGTACATATGTTATACATATTTAATATATTATATATTCATATATTATTTTTATACAACAAATAGAAACTGAAAGTCGTCAAAAATTAGATATATGTTAGTCTTTTATACGTACGTTAGTCTATATTATGTACATATTTAACTATACCGAATATGTATTATACAAATCTAATATATATATATTCCATTATATTTATATATGATATACATATGTAATAATCCCCTTTTAATAAAGGGTCTCTTATTTTGCTACGGTGCAAACCTCTTATTTTTTGACAAATCTTAACGATCTAAACCATTCAATATGTTTAAAACATGTTTTTAAGGGTGCCCGCAAGAAAATCGGTTAAAAATAATATCGAGAAGAACTTAATCTAAATAGTTTTTGTAAATGTTGACGAGAACAATTTTATGAAAAATTAAATAGATCAAATCTTTTCTGATAATATTTTGAGCTAATTTCTCGCACTAACCCTTAAAAAATATATTTTAAATACATTAAATTGTTCGGATCATCAAAATTTGATCAGAAAATAAAAAGTTCGCACCGTGACAAAATAAGGAATCCCTTATTAGAAGCTTACTCACATATCTAATATATCAAATATATATTATTTCTCTTGTTAGTTTTGTTAGTGAAATAAAATTATATATTTATGTTATCATTTGTTTAACTTAGTGGAATGAAAATACATTTTTTTTTCTTGATTTAAACTTGCATAACGAGATTTTAATTTTTATGAAGGAGTTTTTTGATGGTTGAAATGAAATTTTTTAAAAATATATGGTTTCAAAATTAATTTTGTTAACAATTAATGATTGAATTCACAAAAAACATTTTAGCTAATTTTTTTCTGACAAATGAACAAATAAATTTTTATTTTTCTACAAGATTTCTTTGTCAAATGAGCACATACAAGAAAATAAATTTTTTTACTTCACTTCACTTTTCCTAAAAAGAACTGAACATAGCCTTAGCGACTAAATTGGGAATTAACGGAACAAATTCTTGATTTTTCCGTAAGTAGAACGTTGTCTCGGCCTATTTACACGTCTCAAATATTTTGTACCTAAATTTTCCCATACTTAGTGGTTTAGTACATTTTTTGATGGCATTTTGCAGCATACAAGTGGGATTTGGGGGAGATATAGTGCACTTTTCTATAATGCGCGTGTAGTGCAAACAAAATAACGTAGTTTTATTTGTTTTGTCCTCGAAACTAAATCATTTTAACTTATCACGTGAATTGCTATCAATACATAGAATCAAAACAATGTAGTTTCAAAGAAAAAACAAATAAAATTATGTCGTTTTACCCGCACTATATGCACAATACAACCTCTCCAAATCCAAGCGAAGTATATAGAGATGACAAAACTTTCTAAGAATTACTAAATTTTAGCGAAACCATTCAGAGAAATTTAGATACACAATAACTCCATTTAAAACTCCCCTTGTTCACTCGTAGTGTACTAAAACGGTTGGGCGCACATCCTTGTGTGCAATTAAATATGTGAGTGTGTAGGAGCGGTATAATTAATTTGAATAATTTTATTACATTCTCTGATCTGCTAATTCAAATTATAAAAATATTGCTGTATAAATTTGTTTTTTGTTAAATTTAAAATCTCTTTTTTAACACAATTTTACAATGTGAATTATGCATTGATAAAAGGGGGTGTCACTATGTGAATTGAAGGATTTGAACCATCATTATTTAATATTCAACTAAAAATTATACCATATCCTTATAAAAGTTGGATACGAAACAAAAATTTTAAAGTAAAATACGAGATTTAGTCTAGACATTTTCCATATCATTTGAGTTGAAATCGGTGTTTTTTGTTTACTAGTTTGGATTCAACCAAGTAAAGAATTAAAATATGCAAGTTAAGTTTTTATTGTTATTTTTAATTGGAGTACTTGAGATGAACCAAAACAAACTCTTTTCATCGCAAAATGTTATTTAGTATATATAGATTTGAATTCTTTTTCTGTCTAATTAAGAAAGAAAGCTATGTTTGCCTTTAATAGACCAAAATCTTAGAATTATTACTCGTTGATTATTTCTGGATTTGAGAAGGCTGTTATGACTTAAAATAATAACACGCTAAAGAATGTTATCCCAAGTGAAAAGATCATTTCTGGAATTGAGAAGGTTGTTATGACTTAAAATAATAACACGCTACAGAATGTTATCCCAAGTGAAAAGATTCCAAGAATTGGATGCAAAACAAAGTAAATAGGCCCTTAAAAAAATAACAGATTGAGAGCATACCCAACCCATCTCTATTTTTTTAAAATAGAGCTTAGATGCACTCCACTCTATCTCTACTTGATTCTTGCAGATAGAAACTTAAATTTGAATCTCCAAATATAGAAACCCATGAAACATTTGGAGACTCAAATCTCCAAAATGGAGATTCTATATTTCCTACTTTCTCTATTTTATTTTCTGACTTTAAATTTAAATACCAATCATATTCTTTGTACTTTTTTATTTATCTTTATAGATGGATTTAACTTTTTATATAATAAGCAAAATATTTGTACAATTTACACCATTGGCAACGTGATAATACCATCTTTTTAATGACATTAATATTGACCATGCTTAACTAAATTTAAGTGTAACGTCCTATATTTACATAGTTTGTTATTAAATCAAATAACAACTTACGCAGCTAAATAAAATTTTCAATATAAAACGGTGGTTCAATTCCCAAAATATTACGTGACGGCAAAATAACCGATCCAAAATCATATTCATCAAATAGTTCAAAACCAAATAACTTAAAAATTCATAATATATTTAAATCAACGAAATTAAGGAACACCCTAGCTTCAAGCCAATAGACTATCACTAGTACAACCATGGTTCATGTACTTTCATCACATCCATCTCAACCTCTTGCTAGGCTCCATCTCTACTTGTTCCTTGGTATCTAGCGTGAAATGTTAGAGATAATGAGTTGCACCATGAGTGATTGACATTGAGTAAAAAACCAAACCTTACATCAATTTACAAGCACAGATAATGTAACGACCCAATTTTCAGAACCGTTAATAAAAGAATAAAAGAATATTAAAATAATTTATTATTTCATGAATTGAGAAAAAAGTACAGTTGGTTTGATACATCTTCTAGGTTAGATAAATAAATCTGACAAAAGTGGGTCTCATCTAAAAATATTTTTCAAAAAGTGAAATACAGAGCATTTATGATATGTATCTAAGGCTCGGAAAAGTCTTCAATCTATGGCGTTGTTGTCGGCTAGATATCCTAAGTCTGTTTTAACATCTTCATCAACACCTAGCGTGAAACGCCAAGGGCAGAAGGAAGTTGCGCCATGGGTTTGACACTCAATAAGTTACCTTGCCTTTAACTTCCATTTTTCAATGTTTTAGAATATTAATATGATAGGCAATGTGCATAAGTACGGAAGTAGTCAAGATTAATGACAACAAGATATGAATAAATGCAAAAGCAATAAATACAATACGTAAACTAAATATCTTAATTGAATCCTTCAAGTAATTTGTTCAAGTGTCATCAAGTGCTAGTACTCTATAAGTCCTCGACTTAAATCGTAAATTTTTTAAAGTATGACATCGTCATATAACCAACTTTTCAAGAATGATCTCGTCATTAAATCTCATCGATATTTCTAAGAATGACATTATCATTTATTTCATCAACATTTCTAAGAATGATCTCATCATTTAATTTATCGACATTTCTGAGCATGACCTCATCATTAAATTTCATCAACGTTTCTAACTTATGGTGCTCCCAAACGATGATGATCCCGACCATCCGACTAATCGTGCTTACCAACCACGGTGCTCCCCAATCTCATCTCTCCGTAAGGCATGTTGCCAACACTATGTTCCCAAATATTTATACTTATATTTCTCGTTAACGTGCATACACCAAGTATTTATGTCCTAACGCACTACTCCATCGAAGATGGTACGCTACATTCAAATATAACACGGCTATGACATAGCTTGACTAAAGAAATGACACGACTAGAACTAATGACTTGACTAGACAACACTACTTGGATCAATACTCCTCAGGTTCAGGTTCAAGCTCAAGCTCAGATTAAATCGCACCACAGCTACAAGACACGCATACGATATTCTCGTGGAGAGTAATATCCACAACATCCCATTGCATAACATATCATGATTCATTTTCACATTTGGGCATCCATGTGATACCCCGAGTATAACAGTTTATCCAACAATCTAAGCATCAGAGTTTAGTTCCATAAAATCGATCAACTAACATTCGTGTCATGCCCTCAAATTTTAAACCAAAACTAAATAAATAAATAAATAGAGATTAAAGAATGCTTGCCAAAAACTCAATGAAATTCTTTCAAAATATTCATACTAAAAGAGATGAGTATTCAAATTTGATCATAAATACATAGTAGGTCGCCCCATCCCAATGACCATTTACATGGAACAATAATTTTCAAAATGTTACATTTGGTAAGTCACCAAAAATAATATAGAGTTACAATACATCTTCCCAAAAACGGTTAAGTAAAAGATTCTAGGTAACTCCATGTATGAGATTCTTCAAAAAATCATGCAACAGTCCAAGCACCAATGCTAAGAGATGCTAAACGTCCGGAGTTATACCCGAAAAGAAAATAGAGAGGCTGAGCTAACAAGCCCAATAAAGAAATTTATATCAATCTTATGTAGATATGAAATGCATAGTATAACGAGTGAACATAAATATCTAATAATAGCGAGATCATTCGTGTTACAAGATAAAAATGAATTATGTCATGTAATGACTTCAATAACATCAACAAGTTTGTAAAGAACGATTCGTCACACATCGTAGGATATTTATCCAACCAATCATGTCCTCGTTGCATTTTTATTTTCATACCTAGTAATCCCGTAGGAGACTAGTTCATTATTCCTAATATTCTCGTCGGGGAGTCTAGTTCAAGGCCTTCCTAGCATTTCCGAAGGAGTCTAGTACAATCACCGTATCGTTCAAGTGTCCCACGCATATCGCGTGTCACATAACACCCGCGCATGTCACGCTTCACATAATAAGTTCGTTTCATCAACTTAAACTCTCAAATTAATTCACACGTCTCGGAATCATCATCTTAATTCATAACATATTGCATTGTTATCATGCGGGTGAAACCCTAGAAATATGCCCAAAGATAGGTGCAAACATTACCCTTAGAGGTCAACAACTCAAATATTTAATAATGATATTAAATAAAAAAATATAAAATTTTCGGTAAAATAGGTCGTACTACCGGTAATACAGTTGCTACTACCAATACTGAAAAAGGCTGCCAGAAATGCACTAAATAGGAGATACAGTACTACCGGTACTAAAAATGCTACTACCGATACTACTACCAGAACTACTACCGGTACTAAAAATGCTACTACTGTTACTACTACCGGTACTACCAACGCAACTATCGGTACTAAAAGGCATTGCCCAAAAATGCACAAAATAGGTAATACAGTACTACCGGTAGTACAGACCCTACTACCGGTAATAGCAAGTTCTACGCGGATTTCTACAGATTTTTGGTAGATTTCACAACTTCTATTTTCAAGCTCTAAACAAACAACCAAGTTCATCAAACACCAAAAATAAGTCCTATACACATAAAAGAGGTAAGAGATCTTTACCTAGAGTGTTGGATCAAAGGATTTGAGCTTCAAAAGCAAGCCCTAACCCCCAAAACGCGAATTTCTTTGAATACTCCTCCTCCGAGCGAGTAAACATGATCAAAATTGAGATATCCTCCGTAAATGGCTGATTCTTGAAGATCTCAAGAGGAATTTGGTGTAGTAACAAAGATTTGTTGGGAGGTTTAGAGAGAGTGAAGAGAGTAGAGAGAGGAATGGACGATATAAAAGTGTAAAAACTCCAATTACACTCACACCCCCCAATTGTAACACATGTTACCCACAACCCCCTTGTCTAACATCCACCACACATAAACCCCAAATAATTATATATGCATAAATTGAAATAAACCACTTGTTAAAATAAATTTTCGATAAATTTATAAATCATTTTTTTTTTAAAATATTTTCCGGGTTCTCACATTCTACTATCCTTAAAGGAATTTCATCCACGAAATTAAAATGTCGCATAAAACACAATTCAACCCAATTCAGCAATGCCCGAAGCATATTGATACTACTACTGAACAAGTCCCCCAAACTAGTAAAGCATCTCGAAACGACTCAAGCATTAACAATGTCAATCTCGTATTTATCACAATTCAATGACTATCAAGTCCAAACGAAATACACAATCAAACCGCAAATAAATGGAGACATTTCTCTCTAATTTCGTCCTTACGTTCCCAAGTCGAGTCTTCTTTGCCTTGGTTGCTCCACAATACCTGAACCAATGGCATAGTCTTACCCCTCAATACTTGCTCCCGAGAATTTAAGATACGTACCGGCTCCTCCATAGAACGCGTCGGCTTCTAACTCAAGTTCGGGCCATTCCAAAACATGCAAAGGATCCGGTTCGTATTTCCTCAACATCGACACATGAAACATATTGTGCACACATGACAACTTCGGTGGCAATGCTAAATGGTAAGCGACCTCCCCTATCCTCTCGATGATATCAAATGGCTCAATGTATCACGGGGAAAGTTTTCCCTTTCGCCCAAATCGTGATAAATCCCGTCTCGGTGACACCTTCAAAAATACATGATTTTCCACCTCGAATGAAAGTGGGCGACAACGACGATCAGCATAACTCTTCTGTCTGCCTTGGGCAGTAAGTAAATTTTGACGAATTTTCTTAACTTGCTCGGTTGTAGCCTTTTAGGTGGCCAAAAGTTGTTGGCGAATCACTCTCATGCTTTCGGTAGTCTCTCCAATCAAATTTGGCCCAACAAAAGTCGTCTCTCCCAGTTTGGTCCAACACACGAGTGACCGACAAGGTCTCCCATATAAAGCCTCGTAAGGTGTCATCTCAATACTCGACTGATAACTATTATTATACGCGAATTCCACAAAAGGTAAGTGGTTTTCCCAGCTACCTTGAAAATTCATCACGCAAGCCCGAAGCATATCCTCCAATACTTGAATCGTTCGTTCAGATTGCTCATTTGTGTGAGGGGGATAAGTGGTGCTGAACAAAAGATGGGTACTAAGCGCTGCTTGCAAGCTCTACCAAAAATGTGCTATAAACCGCGGATCCCTATCAGACACAATTGATACGGGAATCCCATGTAGGTGAATAATCTCCCGAATATATAAACGACTGAGTTTTTCAACAGAATCGGTCACTTGAATCAATAAAAAATGAGCAGTCTTTGTCAAGCAATCAACAATCACCCAAATAGCATCATGTCCCTTAGGTGATCTCGGTAGACCTGAAACAAAATCCATAGTGAGATTCTCCCACTTCCACTCAGCCACAGGTCGTGGTTGCAACTCTCTAGTGGGTTGTTAATGTTGCATTGTCACTTGTTGACATGTAAGACATCGTGCTACGAAATTAACTACATCGCGCTTCATCCCGGGCCACCAAAATATCGACGTAAGTCATGATACATCTTTGTCCCTCCCAGATGAATGGCTAACGGTGAATGATGAAACTCTCTCAAAATATCCTCCCGACACAAAACAGGTACAAACAACTTCCCTCGAAAACGTAGACTCCGATCGGCATGTATCATCCATCCATCTCTTGCATTGCCACTAAAGAACCTCTTGAGTAACTCGTTCGTTTCCTCATCATGTAGGTGGGCGTCAACCACTCGAGTTGATAACGTCAATTGAACCGTCAAATTGCACAAAGCGACACCTTCCTAAACTTCTTCAAGGTGTGTCGCGTAAAGCCCCAAATCTTGCATCATCTTCCACTCACAGATCGCCAAACTCGCTAGGTGTGTCAACTTTCGACTCAAGGCATCCGCTACAACATTAGCCTTTCCCGGGTGATATTGGAAGTTAAAGTCGTAATCCTCAATATGCTCCATCTAACGGCGCTGTTGCAAATTCAACTCTTTCTGGGAGA
>JABCMJ010001882.1:0-16633 GCA_014822125.1 Arbutus unedo
GCCGGAAAACGTTTTCCGGCGTTTCAAAAACGCCGGAAAAAACGCCGGTAAATATTAGCGACATTTATAAATGCCGGCAATTTTTCCCGACAGGAGTACTGGCAACGTTTTTTGCAAACGCCAGGAATAGTGAAAAAAACGCTGGTAAAGTATTTTCCTGGCGTTTTTGTGACTTTTACCAGAGTTTAATAAACGCCGAGAATACTACCTTTTGTTGTAGTGTATGAAAACAAATGATCAACTTGAAAAAAAGAAGCTAGAATTAATAAGGCTTAATCCTGATGCAAGTAACAATTAACAAGATAACCTGTGACATGAGTTAAATCAAGTGAAGTTCTAGCTACATTAATGGCTATATCTACAAAAGTTAGAAGTGCTGGAAAGTAAAAGGTAGGTAAAGTACTGAAAACTAGATGCAAAATATGTAAAGATAATTGAATTTGTTGTTCAATCCTAAGACCCTTTACAATGAAGCCGAAAGGGACATTAATAGAAAAACATGTAGGAAACATCTACCATTACTAGGAAATCACTACCCATTACATTCAACTAACTTCTCACATCCTTCTAACACTACCTTCTTCATTATTCTTGTGCTACTATATGTCTTTCCACTAAGTACTTTGCCTCCCTTGCTCTCCACATATTTCTCCACATATTAATCACATGTACTTGTACTTTCTTCTATCTCCCAAGAAAATAAAAAGATGCCAAGTCTCATCTAGTATGGGTGCTAAATATGGACAACAATATACCCCTTTCACATCTATAGAATGAGCAAAGTCAAATTGTTGAAGAGATGGACAATGACCAGAAACAAAACATGATAATTAGCAAATTGATTGCAAATGTGGCACTCATTCATAGGTTTTTGGTCCATAAAAATGATTCAAAGTTGATGATAAGGGGCCAATAACATGAAATTCACGATTCCAAGGTGTTTGTGGGCACACTAGGTAGACTCATGTTGCTTCGAAGGTGCTTCACAAGTGTCTGCGATTGGTAAAACATGATTCGTAGGTAAATACAACATGCTCACAAGACAATTCATAAATATCAAGGAACTTTAGAGGTGTCTAACATTCCAATAATTGACTTCGAAGGCCAACAATTGGTGCAACATGTTGCTACATCAATAGAATTAGGACATGATCACAAATTGATCATATTCTTGGCCAATTAAAGTCTCGCATGTTTATTAGAAGAGATTGTTCAATTATTCAAACGAATTGTCGCAAATTTATAGATGAAATTATTAAAATACCCTTTCGAGTTTACACGTGTAATTGAATTCAAAATTCAAAGCATCTAAGGCCAGCCAAATCCCGACGACATCTTCGTCTCCCATGCTCGACTCTTCCTACTTGCCTGTGACATCTCCGGCTGTTCTTCTATATTTGGCATAAAACGCCAGGGCAAAGAAGTTTCTACATGAGTAATAAAACTCAATAGAAAAATATACTTAAAAACCGAACCCGAAGATAAACAAGTAGAGTAAATGCAAGATAACAAACATAGTACATGTAGCAGCTGAAGAAAATGTGTAGGTAAATTATAAATCTTCATTTAATATTTCTAGGATTCCCTCCTTGAAACATTAAAACCTACTCATCAAATCCATTATAAGGGTCTGTGTATAATTCAACGCATCAAGACCATCCAACACTCCGACCGGGTATAGTTTAACGCATTAAGATCGTCGAATACTACGATTGAATACAACTTAACGTATCAAGACCATCCAGCACTCCGACCGAGTACAGTTCGACGTGTTAAGACCGTCCAGTACTCCGACCGACACCCATACAAGACTTGCTGGCATCCCAAACGATCCCCAAGTCATCATTACCATATTCTATTTTTGTTATTCCTAATGTTCATACTAATTCTTTCCCAAAATCCAATTATCGACAATTTACGAAAAATCGAGTAGCATAACGACTGTACTCAAGCTTAACCAATATTTCCAAAAAAAAATTAACAATACAACAAATGCCCAATGCCGCAACAACAACAGTTTAAAGGCACAATATTATAGTGGAATAATACATAACATTAAAATATGGACTCGAACGATAATCATGCTCTCAGGAGATCAGGGATACGTGGATGTGATTTATATACATGTGGATGCTTGTGCAGAGTGTATATGAATCTGAAAGTTAAACAAAACTTGTCTGAAAGTGAAACTCGAATAGTTTGAAAACCTGAATAGCTGCTCTTCTACATTTGGCCTGTAACGCACAGAAAAATTACTCCATGAGTAATGAAACTCAGTAGAAAAATATATCCGAAAATCAAACCCAAAGATAAATAAGTATAGTAAATACAATATGACAAATAGAGTAAATGTAGCAGCAACAGAAAACACGTATGTTCATTATGAATCTTCATTTAATGTTTCTAGTATTCCCTCATCGAAGAACCAAAACCTACTCTGAATCCTATATAAGGATCTGTGTATAGCTCAACGCATGCATCACGATAGTCCAATACTCCGATTGAGTACAACTCAACGTATCAAGACAGTCTAGCACTCCGAATGAGTACCGTTCAACATATCAAGATCGTCCAACACTCTGACCGACACTTATATGAGACTCGCTGGCATTCCAGACGATCCCAAAGTCATCATTACCATATGCTATTTCGTTATCCCTAATGTTTGTACTAATTCTTTTCCAAAATCCAATTAACGACAATTTATGAAAAGTCGGGCAACATAACCACTATATCTAAACTTAATCAATATTTCTAGAAAATCTAACAACACAACAAATGCCCAGCAACATAACAACAACAGTTTAAAGGCACAATATTAACAGTGGAATAATACATAACATTGAAATAAGGTCTCAAAGGGTAATCCTGCTCTCAAGAGATCCCACGGTAATTTGTGGACGTGATTTATATATATGTGGATACTTGTGAAGAGTGCACATAAATCTGGGAGTTAAACAAAACTTGTCTGATAGTGGAACCCGAATAGTTCGGGAACTAGATTGCAATTCCGTATTTTTGGCCAAGTTGCTCGAGTGGTAAAAACAAGTCGATTGTCTAAAGTTATAAAGTTAAAAATTTTTAGAGGTGGCTCGAGCAGCCTAATAAAAAAATATTTTTAAAAAAAATCAAAGATGACCCTAGGTCGCTTGAGCGAGCTGTCAAATTACAAACTATAATTTTTGGGTACAGGGTTTTCTCGCACAAACAGATCTAAAATTCATAGTTCTTGGACCAAAAACATACAATTAAAAAAAAACGATAGCTAAGGGTTGGAAATAGGATTTTACTACCTTGATTTCAAAAACACAAATGAAGAACAAAGATGAATCAATAGAACTTTAATGGACCTCAACTTTGGAACTTGTTAATGGCTTCTCTCTCTACTCTATGTTTCCAAACAGAATGAAGAACAAAATTTTTGGGTGGGAAGATCGAGTAGAGTTTTCTAACCCATGGTTGTGATTGGTTGAACCGAATGTTGATGGTAGGAGGATGAAAGTATTAATGGTCTATTGATGAGAACTAGCTAATGCTGAAACAAACTCCATTCACACAAATCATTTTAAAATCACATTTTCAAAATTCTCCTTGGAGTCATAATGTCTGAGGATGTTTTAAATTTCAGTTTGGAACTGTAGTTTTCAAATCCCTCTTTCAAAATTTGAAACCGTGGTTTTTAAAATTTTCTACGGAGTCACAATCTTCCGAGCACTTTTGCATACGCTTTTGGGACCTTAGTTATCAAGTCTTGTTTTCATAAAAACAATTTGAGTCGTAATCTTCAATGTATATATTTTATAATTTTAGTTCGGAATTGTAGCTTTAAGTTCCCTCTCAATTTTTGAAACCATAATTTTTAAAATTTCAGTTGGAATCATAATTTTTAAGAGTTTTCAAGTCTCATTCAGATTTTGAAATCAAAATTTCAAAATTCTCATGTTATCCAAACATTAGAATCAAATTTCTCAGCCACTCATTCTCAAAATAAGAATTTCCAGTATCCACCTTGAAGATGTAATTTTTAAGGAATTTTTTAAATTGGAATTGAATTTCAAGATCACTCACATTTTGAAATTGAATAAAATCCTTATTTTTTGAAACCTTGGAATATTCAAATTTTCAAGAATTTTTTAAATTTTCAAGTCTTGAAGCCATAGTTTTCAAGCCTTCCCCCATTCTAAAATCAAAATTTTCAGAATTCAAATGTTTAAGTTAAAACCTTGTAATTGAATTTTTAAGAATTTTCTCAACAAATTTCCTAATTTTCAATTTTACTTATGAAATTGAATTTTTGGAAGCTTTTCTTCAAGCAATTTTTGAGTTTCAAATAAAGACCAAAACTATTCTTTTGAAACAACAGAGTTTTCTTAAAAGTCTTAAAAAATGACAGTCTCAAAATTTCTCAAAGCCTCATAAGCGGTTTTGAACTGATGTATGCAAATTTGTGATGCAGGGTTCAAGAAGAAAGGCAGTAGAAGTTATTGCCATGAAGAGTGCAGAACAAGGCATGAGAGGACCAAAGATCAATCCCTAGACTCTCAATCTTCAAGACGAGACAAATGTGATCCCAAATGTTCGGAATAATTGGCACATGCTGCACATCACGACATGGTCTCTAGTCGCGTAGGACAAAATGCCATGTCGTTTTATTTTTTGCCTACTCTTTGTTCCACAAAAGAAGATAAAGAGAGGCAACTATTAATACTGTATTTTGTCTCACCGCTTAAACTATCATGAAGCATGTCATCGAAAAGGGCCCGGTGAGAGCCATATGCACAAAAAATCCATTTTGCCCCTAAATGGGCGAAGGACATAGGAGTCAATACGAAGATCTATAAAACGTATGACTGATCGATGTGTGCCACATGGCAAGCTCTTAATGGGGAAGACTTAATGCGCCTGAATCGACGGGTGCAAAATGAAGTGCCAGTTTGACCACCAACCAATCAAGGAGAAACACATGTCACATGTTAGAAAGTCATAGTCTTATCAGTTCGTCCACTCTTTTCAACCGACTAGTAGTCGAGTCAATGCTCGATTGAGAGGCTATTGTAGTAAGTTGAATTGTCGGAGCGACTCGATTGCCTGACCACTAGCTTGTTGGTCCGAAGCTAAGGTCAGCAAGGACGACATTGGGCTGGAGACTGCTCAAAGTGGATTGTGGGCTGGGTTTGCGGCATGGGCCATCGCCATGATGAGCAACCAACTGATTGTCTGCACAAGCAATCGTGTTCTTCCTGGAAATGGAAGGGATCCGAAAAGTGAAGTGATGGGATATGACAAGGTTCCTATTTAGAAAATCCTTCCACTTTAACCCAAATAGGTAATTACTAAGTTAGGAAGGAAGTCAGAATGGAATTCATTACAAATAGAGAAGGAATTCCAAGATATTTGATTACCAAATAAAGGCACATGATAGCTTATAAATATGAGAATACAGGGCAAAAATATGTACGCAATCAATTACTATTACAGTCAGTGTTGTGTTTTCATCTCACATGTTCTAACTTGGGCATCACAGTGCCTTCTAGTTGGTAACGAATGGGTGACACTCACTTGTTATTCCCTGCCTAGGCTACATGTGTTATTCGGATCCGGAAGACAAATCGAATGAGACTAGTGGATCTTTGCAAGCCCACAACTCCTATTGTCTTTGTTTACACTAACGACGCGTTCAAAGCATTATGTCACTTGATTAACCAGTACTTTTAATAGTATCTTACAAAGGAAGATTCAAGGTCAAAAACTACCTCTCCTATACAAATTTTTTTTTATTGCACTATCTATTTGAGTTAGTATCTACTATGTTAATTTGTTTAGCCAAATCTCATTCATGTGGAGGATTATTGAAAAAATAGGAAAAAATAGGCTTTGGCAAGATTTTTTTTTGAAAAGTTAAAGCAAAATTAAAATGGAACTTACACATATTTAGAGGTTGGTTCAAGAGTGAAAGATCTTCACTAATGTAAGGAGATCGCATTCATGCAATCAATGTGTCAAAATCATAAGAGTGAATAAAATTTAACTCTAAAGAAGATTATTTGAACTTGATGAAAGACTTGAGTCTCACATAGTAAAGTTACAAGAATTCTATTGGGTATATAAACCCCAATCTTGGATTTGGCACCAAAGCGGTACCCAAGTTTGTAGGGGGAGAGTGCCTAGGTAATGTGATCCTTGACCCCATCTATCACACGCACTGCTACTGCACGCATGCCTATTTGACTGACCCGACCCAGGCTAGTCCTAGCTCGGATTTCAAATCATTTGGTTGGTTGGCTGTGTTGGGTTTGGGTTGGCGTTGGGCCTTGGAGTATGTTCTTTTTCGGGGCAAGTTTTTTTTAAGTATTTTATTTTACTTAAAATCTTGATTATTTCATGGAATGTTGTAACTCGTTGTCCATACATGTTTTGTAATGACCCGATTTTTTAAACATATAATAAATAATTTTTAATCAGTTATTGAAATTCTTTTTTTTAGTTCATTTCATTTAAAACGAAATTTACCCATATTGAATTATAATCAAACGATTGGTTTCTAATATGGGTGCACGTGCGTGCATGTGTGTGAAGAGTTAATGTATTAGATTATTCCTAACCCTATGCATGTTGACTGTCCACCTTTCACCTTGTACGTATGAATCTAAACTTTGACACCGCAAAGCATTGAACCCGACCACTTGAATCTCCCAAAAAACGCTTTGTTCCAATCACTTAGAATTCCCAAATCCATTTTATTATTCACATTTATAGAATTATTTGGTATTCATTTAACTATCTTGGCTAGTATTTATGATCTTTTTTAAAATATATATGTGTGTGTATCATGTGAATACGTGGGAATAAGTAGGGTGACAATTAATACTTTGGTTCATTCAATTTTGTTATTCCTAATTCATGAACTAATACGTATTGATGAATAACCTAATTGGATGAGACTTGAATCAAGCTTTTTGTGAGAACCCGAAAAACTTTTAAAAAAAAATGATTTATAAATTGCCTGGAAATTTATAAATCAAGTGGTTTTATGCACTGTATGTATATATAATGATTTGGGGCTTGGGTGTGGTGTATTTTAGACAAGGGATTTATTGGTAACATGTGTTACATTTGAGAGGTGTGAGTGTAATTGGGGTTTTAAAACCTTTATATTAGATTTTTTTGGGGGGGGGGGCTCATTTTCTCTCTCTACTCCGTCACACACACACACACACACTCACACACACACTCTCTCTCTCTCAAAATCTCTCCTCAAATCTTTACTCCCACATCAAATTCCTCTTGGGATCTTTAAAAATCAGTCATTTACGGAGGATATCTCAAACTTGATCGTGTTTATTCCCTTGGAGGGGGATTATTCGAAGATTTCTTTGATTTGGGGGTTAGGGCTTGCTTTGAAAGCTCAAATCTTTCGATCCGACACTCTAAGTAGAGATCTCTTACCTCTTTTATGTGTGTATGACTTATTTTTGGTGTTTGATGAGCTTGGTTGTTAGTTTAGAGCTTGAAAATAGAAGTTGAGAAATCTGCAGAAAATCACGCAATTCCTGTTAGTACTGGTATTAGAGTCAGCACTACCGGTAGTACTGTATTTCATTTTGGCCCATTTCTGGGCAATCCATTTTAGTACTAGTAGTAGCGTCTGTACTACCAGTAGTAGGACCTATATTACCAAAAAAAAATTTTTTATTGAAATTATTATTAAATATTTGGGTTGTTGACGTCTAAGGTTAATGTTTACACCTATCTTTAGGCATATTTCTAGGATTGCTATTGCATGATAACAATGCAATATGTTATGAATCAAGATGATGATTTTTAGACGTGTGCATTAATTGAGAGTTTAAGTTGATGAAATAAATTTGTTATGTGATGCGTGACATGCGCGGATGTTATGTGACACACGACATGCGTGGGACACTTGAACGATACGATATATAAACTAGACTACTCGAGAGGAATACTAAGATGATTGTACTAGACTCCTTCAGAAATGCTAGGAAGGCCTTGAACTAGACTCCTTGAAAGGAATGTTAGGAGTGATGAACTAGTCTCCTACGGGATTACTACGTACGAAAATCAAAATGCAACGAAGACATGATTGATTGGATGAATAACTTACGAGGTGTGATAAATGGTTCTTTAACAAATTTGTTGATCTTATTGACGTTATTCCATGACATGATCCATTTTTATCCTTTAACTTGAATTCGTTCATGATCTCGCAATTATTGGACATTTATATTCACTTGTCATACCATGGATTTCATATACACGTAAAATTGGTGTAGATTGCTCTATTGGGTTTGTTAACGCAGCCTCTCTATTTTCTTTTTAGGTATAACTCCGGACGTTTAGCATCTTTTGGCATTGGTGCTTGGACTGTTGCATTATTTTTGAAAAGTCTCATATATGGAGTTATTTTGCATTTTTTATTTAACCATTTTTGAGAAGATGTATTGTAATTCTATCTTCTTTTGTTGATATACCTGATGTTATATTTTGAAAGCTTTTATTTTATGTAAATGGTCATTGTGATGAGGTGATCCACAATGTGCTTATGATCAAACTAGAACGCTTATCTCTTATGTATGAATATTTTTGGGGGATTTCATTGAGCTTTTGGCAATGATTCTCTACTGCCTATTTATTTATTTAATTAGTTCTGTTTTAAAATTTGAGAGCGTGATAATTTGGTATTAGAGCATGAATTTGAATACCTTGAGACCGTGGGGACACTTGATTCCATAGGTTCAAAATTTCGTATTTTTGGCATGACTTGTGTGTGCTTGTGTGCATGGAACTCATAGACATTGCATTTACTATTATGTTATGTTGTGTAGTGTTGTTGACCCGTGTCGGGAATATTGGAGGCTTTGACCTCATGGTAATTGTCATTGGACTTGATAGTTTTATCTTTTCTCTATATTAGCTCTATGCCTCCTACACGTGGGTTAAGATTGGATGGGCCCCGAGGCCGAGGCCGAGGTCGTTATCGCGAGGTACACCTAGATGACATGGTTAGTCAGTGGAGGGAAGCTCCACAGGAGGAAGTTGACGAGGGGGTAGAGCAGAACGTAGAACCACCTGTAGTTTCAAGTAACTTTGCAAGAGAGTTTGTTGCGGCGCTAGCCAAATCGAACCTTCTGAATCCGGCCGCTAGAGCCAGTGCTAGTAATCGAGCCATTGACGCGATAAGGGATTTTCGTCCCCCTAAATCCACCACAATTCAACAGAGAGGGTGGTGACTTTATCGTAGCCAACCATTGGCTCGCCGAGATTCGAAAGTTGTTCAATGCATTGATGATAGAGGAGGATGACCTTAGGGTCCGTATAGTAGCTTGTCAACTTACCGGCGAAGCCAACGAGTGGTGGGAATCAATTCTAGAGGCAAGGAGGGCCGTTAGACCGGCAACCAAGCAAATTAGCTGGATGTGGAGAATGTTACTTGGGTCGAGTTTGAGAGTCTTTTTGAGGACCAATACTTTCCAGAGTCATATCGTGAGCAATTGAGAGAACAATTTGAGAAGTTGGAGCAGGGTGCCATTACGGTTTTGGAATACACTTTCAAATTTTAATCTCTATCCCATTTTGCACTAGAGTTAGTGACTTTGGAAGATCGAAAGTGCCATTGGTTTGAGAAGGGTCTTCACTTTTCTATTAAGAGACTTGTAGTGAGCCAACACAAGATGAAATTTTTTGAGATTGTGGAGTGCGCAAGAAGCGTAGAGCTACCGCAAGATGCGCAATGTAATGTGAGGGCTTGGGAACTGAGGCAACCCAGTGTCAGTTTGGGCTCTTCGTTGGGTAGTTAGGGAAGTCAAGGATGCAAGAGGCAAAGGGAGCAGTTTCGGGCATCGCAGGGCCAATCAAACCTTAGGCCGCCTATTTCTTCTAACACTCGGGGTGATGTCACTTCTAGACCACACATGGTTTGTCACCGATGCAATCAACCTGGCCACATTCGTAGTCAGTGTACCGTGCCTTAAAAAGTTTGTTATACTTGTGGCAAGACAGACCATCTGGCTAGAAATTGTCCTTAAGGGACTGGGGTACGCAGTGAGGCGGGATCTGTATAGCAATCTGGGTATGGACAGGGCCGCGAGTAGCAACAGCAATTCTGAGGTACTCAGAAACAGCAACGGTCACACTACCGTCAGACCACTTCCACTTCGGGTCACGGCTCTCAGCTTGACAGGGGCGCGAGTTCATCAGTATCACTTCAGGGTTTCGAACAGAGGGGAGGACATTCCCAGGGCCAACACACTAAGGGGAGAGTTTTCAATATCTCATCTGCTGTTCCATCTTCTACTTCTCAGGGGCCCGATGCGTCCATTGTGAGGGGTACATTCCTGTTATTCAACTCTTTTGCTAGGGCTCTATTTGATTTTGGAGTATCACATTCATTTATTGCTACACCATTTGTGTGTGCTTTGGAATTAAAAACTGACCTCCTTGACCCGCCACTATTTGTTGAGACTCCTCTTGGAGATAGATCACCACTTGGTCGTGTCTGTAGAGATTGTGATCTTGTTATCCTTGACCGTCACTTCACATTCAACTTAATTGTCTTGGACATGTCGGGATTCGACCTTATCCTTGGTATGGATTGGCTATCCATATTTCACGCCACTATTGATTGTTTCAAATGTCGTGTCCACATATGTTCACTTGGCGAGGGTTATTTTGAGTTCTTTGGAGAACGTAGGGAGCCGTTGGAGCCGTAAATGTGTGGGTCTCGAAAGTGAGATTCTATTTATGCCTTATTAGCAAGTCTAACATTGGACGAGGATGTGACCAAACACGGAGAGTTGTCTTTGATCGTTTGTAATTTCTTGGATGTATTTTAGAAAGATTTACTTGGTTTACCTCCCGAGAGAGAGGTTGAATTCACGATAGACCTACTTCCTGGTACTGCCCCTATTTCGATACCTCCATATCGTTTCGCACTAGCTGAGTTGAAGGAGTTAAAAATATGGTTAATATGGTTGCAAGAGTTGCAGGACTTGAGTTTTATTCGTCCTAGTACTTTGGAGAGCACCGGCCTTGTTTGCACAGAAGAAAGATGGTTCATTGCATTTATGTATCGACTATCGGAAGTTAAATCGTGTCACTCTGAAGAACAAGTATCCGATGCCGAGGATTGACAATTTATTTGACCAACTTCGAGGTGCGACTTGTTTTTTGAAGATTGACTTGAGAACGGGCTATCACCAACTAAGGGTGCAAAAGGGAGGACATCCCAAAAATTGTTTTTCGCACATGCTATGGGTACTACGAGTTCGTGGTTATGCTGTTTGAACTGACGAATGCACCGGAAACCTTTATGGATCTTATGAACCGTATCTTTCGTAGATACCTAGACCGATTCGTGGTAGTATTTGTTGATGACACTTTGGTCTACTCACCTACGGAAGAGGAGCACCAGTCTCATCTTGCCATTATTCTTGGGCTTTTGAGGGAGCATCGCTTGTATGCCAAGCTTAGTAAGTGCAAGTTTTGGTTATCTGAGGTGAAGTTTTTGAGACGTGTGATTTCGAAGAACGGTGTGTCCGTTGATCCAAGAAAGATAGAGTCCGTCATGAGTTGGCAATGACCGAGGAACATCTTCGAGATCCGTAGTTTCTTGGGTTTAGTCGAGTATTATCGTCGGTTTGTACTTGAGTTTTCTCGACTAGCAGCTCCAATGACACGATTGACGCGTAAGGGGACGCATTTTGTGTGAGATGACACTTGTGAGGTGGCATTTGAGGAGTTGAAGAAACGATTAACTAGTGCACCGGTCCTAATTGTACCTGAGCGGGGAGTTGGCTACTTCGTGTATTGTGATGCTTCTAAAGAGGGACTTGGGTGCGTTCTGATGCAAAGGAGAAGAGTGGTAGCATATGGGTTGCGACGACTAAAAATTCACGAACGGATTTACCCTACACATGACTTGGAACTTGCAGCCATCGTTTTTGCCTTGAAAATTTGGCGACACTATCTATATGATGAGAAATTCGAAGTCTTCTCCGACCACAAGAGTTTGAAGTACTTGTTCTCCCAAAAAGAGTTGAATTTGCAATAGCGCCGTTGGATGGAGCATATTGAGGATTACGACATTGACTTGCAATATCACCCGGGAAAGGCTAATGTTGTAGTGGATGCCTTGAGTCGAACGTTGACACACCTGGTGAATTTGGCGATCCGTGAGTGGAAGATGATGCAAGATTTGGGGCTTTATGCGACACATTTTGAAGAAGTTCAGGATAGGGTCACTGTGTGCAATTTGACAATTCAATCGACGTTATCAACTCGAGTGGTCGATGCCCAACTACATGACGAGAAAACAGATGAGTTACCCAAGATGTTCCTTAATGGCAATCCAAGAGATTAATGGATGATACATGCCGATCAAAGTATTCGTTTTCAAGGGAAGCTTTTCGTACCTATCTCGTGCCGAGAGGAAATCTTGCGAGAGTTTCACCATTCACCGTTGGCCGTACATCCGGGTGGGACGAAAATGTATCATGACTTGCATCGGCAATTTTGGTGGCCCGGGATGAAGCGCGATGTGGTTAATTTCATAGCACGATGTCTTACATGTCAACAAGTGAAAACAGAACATCAACGACCCGTTGGAGAGTTATAGCCACTGCCTGTGATGGAGTGGAAGTGGGAGGATGTCACTATAGATTTTGTTTCAGGTCTATCGAGGTCACCTAAGGGACATGATGCTATTTGGGTGATTTTTGATCGCTTGACGAAGTCTGCTCATTTATTACCGATTCAAGTGACTGATTCTGTTGAAAAATTCAGCCGTTTATATATTCGGGAGATTATTCGCATGCATGGGATTTCCGTATCTATTGTGTCCGATAGAGATCCGCGGTTTACCACATATTTTTGGTAGAGCTTGCAAGCAGCGCTTATCACCCTCAGACAGTTCGGCAATCTGAACGGACGATTCAAATCTTGGAGGATATGTTGCGGGCTTGCGTGATGGATTTTCAAGGTAGCTAGAAGGACTACTTACCTCTCGTGGAATTCGCATATAATAATAGTTATCAGTCAAGTATTGAAATGACACCTTATGAGGCCTTGTATGGGGGACCTTTTCGGTCACCCGTGTGTTGGACCAAACTGGGGAGACGACTTTTGTCAGGCCAAACTTGATTGGAGAGACTATCGAGAGCATGAGAGTGATTCGCCAACGACTTTTGGCCACACAAAAATAGACAACCGAGTAAGTTAAGATAATCCATCAAAGATTATTTACTGCCTAGAGTCAACAGAAGAGTTATGCTGATCGTCGTTGTCGCCCACTTTCATTCGAGGTGGGGAATTATGTATTTTTGAAGGTGTCACTAAGACAGGGTTTATCCCGATTTGGGCGAAGGGAAAAACTTTCCCCAGATACATTGGGCCATTTGACATCATCGAGAGGGTAGGGGAGGACGCGTATCGTTTAGCATTACCACCAAAGTTGTCAAGTGTGCACAATGTGTTTCATGCGTTGATGTTAAGGAAATATAAACTGGATCCTTCGCATGTTTTGGAATGGTCCAGATTTGAGCTAGAAGTTGGCGCATCGTATGGAGAGGAGCCGATACGTATCCTAGATTCTCAAAATCAAGTGTTAAGGGGTAAAACTATACCATTGGTTCGGGTATTGTGGAGCAACCAAGACAAAGAAGACTTGACTTGAGAACGTGAGGACAAAGTTAGAGAGAAATATCCCCATTTATTTACGGTTTAATTGTGTATTTTGTTTAGACTTGATAGTCATTGAATTGTGATAAATGCTAGATTGGCATTGTCAATGCTTGAATTGTTTCGATATGCTTTACTAGTCTGATGGACTTGTTCAGTAGTAATATCAATATGCTTCGGGCATTATTGATTTGAGTTAAATTATGTTTTACGCGACATTTTAATTTCGTGGACAAAATTCTTTTAAGGAGGGTAGAATATGAGAACCCAAAAAACTTTTTTAAAAAAATGATTTATAAATTGCTCGAAAATTTACAATTTATAAATCAAGTGGTTTTATGCACTTTATGTATATATAATGATTTGGGGTTTAGGTGTGGTGTATGTTAGACAAGGAATTTATTGGTAACATGTGTTACACTTGAGGAGTATGAGTGTAATTGGGGTTTTAAAACCTTTATATCAGATTCTTTTTGGGGGAAAAGCTCATTTCCTCACTCTTTTCCTCTCTCTACTCCTTCACACACACACACACACACACACACACACACACTCTCTCTCTCTCTCTCTCTCTCTCTCTCTCACAAAACCTCTCATCAAATCTTTACTCTCACATCAAATTCCTCTTGGGATCTTCAAGAATTAGTCATTTACGGAGGATATCTCAAGTTTGATCATGTTTATTCGCTTGGAGGGGGAGTATTCAAAGATTTTTTTGATTTGGGGTTAGAGCTTGCTTTGGAAGCTCAAATCCTTCGATCCGACACTCTAGGTACAGATTTCTTACCTCTTTTATGTGTGTATAACTTATTTTTGGTGTTTGATGAGATTGATTGTTGGTTTAGAATTTGAAAATAGAAGTTGAGAAATCTACAGAAAATCTGCAGAAAATCGCGCAGTCCCTGTTAGTACCAGTAGTAGAGTCAGCACTACTGGTAGTACTGTATTTTATTTTCGCCCATTTCTCGGCAGATCCTTTTAGTACCGGTAGCAGCGTCTGTACTACCGGTAGTAGGACATGTATTATCGAAAATTTTATTTTATTTTATTAAAATTATTATTAAATACTTGGATTGTTGACTTCTAAGGTTAATATTTGCACTTATTTTTGGGCATATCTCTAGAATTTCTATTGCATGATAATAATGCAATTTGTTATGAATTAAGATGATGATTCCGAGATATGTGTATTAATTGAGAGTTTAAATTGATGAAATAAAATTTGCTATGTGACGCGTGACATGCGTGAGTGTTATGTGACACGCGACATGCGTGGGACACTTGAACGATACGATGTATGAACTAGACTCCTCGAGAAAAATGCTAGGATGATTGTACTAGATTCCTTCAGAAATGCTAGGAAAGCCTTGAACTAGACTCCCCGAAGGGAATGTTATGAGTGATGAACTAGTCTTTTACGGGATTACTAGGTACGAAAATCAAAATGCAATGAGAACATGATTGATTGGATGAATAACTTACGAGGTGTGATAAATGGTTCTTTAACAAATTTGTTGATCTTATTGACGTTATTCCATGACATGATCCATTTTTATCCTTTAACTCGAATTCGTTCATGATCTCGCAATTATTGGACATTTATATTCACTTGTCATACCATGGATTTCATATACACGTAAGATTGATATAGATTTCTCTATTGGGTTTGTTAGCTCAGCCTCCCTATTTTTTTTTTCAGGTATAACTCCGGACGTTTAGCATCTTTTGGCATTGATACTTGAACTGTTGCATGATTTTTGAAGAGTCTCATATATGGAGTTATTTTGCATCTTTTATTAAACCATTTTTGAGAAAATGTAATGTAATTCTATCTTCTTTTGGTGACATACCTGATGTAATATTTTAAAAACTTTTATTTTATGTAAATAGTCATTGGGATGAGGTGACCTACTATGTACTTATAATCAAATTAGAACACTTATCTCTTATTTATGAATATTTTGGGAGAATTTCATTGAGGTTTTGGCAATGATTCTCTAATGCCTATTTATTTATTTAATTAGTTCTGTTTTAAAATTTGAAGGCGTGACACTTTTACCCTTTCTAAATGCATTACAACTTTTAGACTTAACCATGAAAACTCTTTGCAATCCTAATACTAATTTAACTAATCTTATATAAGACCATAAATATGCTTTGGAAAACTCATCAGCCATGTTTTTTTTTACTCTTTGAAATCTTAAACAATAAATACCACTTTATCTCATGTGCCTATAAAAACCAATGCCTCCTTACTTATTCCCTGCTCGTCCAAACGAGTAGCAAATCAAAGAGGGAATTAGAGAGATCACATAGAAAAGTTACAGAGAGTAAGAGAGAGAGGAGTTAAAGAGAGGTATATATTGCCGAATGCCAAACTCACCATTTCGACCACTGATCTTCGTTGAAATCACATTTTAAGGTAGAAATACATGCCTTGTAATTCTAGTTCGTGCAATTTGTAGATATTGTGTATAATTTTTTAAAGGAATCATATATTTTTTTAGGGTCATGGTCCAAATAATTAAATCTTGTACAAATTACACAACAATTGCACATGTATACACTTTTTAATGTGTTATGATGTCCACAAATCTCCAAAGGATCTCATGTGAGCAGGAATGCCAACCCGACTATATTCTGTTTAGTTATTTTATTTTTTTAATAATTTTAGCAATGTTGTTGAGATTTTGAAAGTTATGTTGATGGAATTTATGACGTGATGAGGTCATAACGAAATTTTGGTTAGTTCATTTTATAGTCTTTATGCTACCGATTTTATTTTTGGAACATAGTGTATTTGATGTGGGAAAACCTATATTCATACGTTAGGGACACTAGACCAGATGTCGCTTATGACACGGAAGCGGAGAATGTCAAAGCGTGCATTGTATTCGAATAATATATAGAGACATTGAGGAACGTTAAAGGAAAGAGT
>JABCMJ010001888.1:0-23355 GCA_014822125.1 Arbutus unedo
AAGTATTTTGACCGTTTTGTGGTGGCTTTTGTCGATGACATATTGATCTACTATTCTATGGAGAAAGAACACCAATCCCACCTAACCATTGTTCTAGAGCTTCTGAGAGAGCACCGTTTGTATGCTAAGCTTAGTAAGTGCGAGTTTGGGCTTTACGAAATCAAGTTCTTGGGGCATGTTGTGTCACAGAGTGCCGTGTCTATCGATTTGAAGAAGGTGGAGTCCGTTATGGATTGGCAACGACCGAGCAATGTTTTTGAGATCCGGAGCTTTTTGGGCTTGGCCGGTTATTACCATCGGTTTGTGCTGATTTCTTCCGTTTAGCGGCACTGATGATTAGATTGACCCGTAAGGGGACACGTTTTGTTTGGGATGATGCTTGTGAGTCGGCTTTTGAGGAGTTAAAACAACGTTTGACTAGTGCACCAGTGTTAATTGTGCCCGAGCGAGGAGTTGGTTACTCCGTGTACTGTGATGCATCGAGGGAAGGACTTGGGTGCGTGTTGATGCAAATAGGACGAGTCGTGGCCTATGGATCGAGACAATTGAAGATCCATGAAAGGAACTACCCCACACATGACTTAGAACTTACCACCGTTGTTTTTGCACTGAAGATATGGCGACACTATCTTTATGGTGAGAAGTTTGAAGTCTTTTTAGATCACAAAAGCTTGAAGTATTTGTTTTCTCAAAAAAAGTTGAATTTGCGAGAATGCCGTTGGATGGAACACCTCGAGGATTATGATTTTGAGTTGTAATATCACCCAGGAAAGGCTAATGTGGTAGCGGATGCTCTCAGTAGAAAACCGAGATCTCTAGCGAGTTTAGCGATCCGGGAATGGAAAATGATGAATGACTTGGGGTGTTATGCGATGCATCTTGAAGAGATTCAAGAAGGAGTGACTTTATGTAATTTGACAGTTCACTCAACATTATCGACCTAAGGGACTGATGCTTAACAACATGATCTGAACACGGATGAACTACACAAGAAGTTCTTTAGTGGCAATGCGTGAGATGGGTGGATGATTCATGCTGATCGAAATTTACACTTTCGAGGAAAACTATTCGTACCCGTTCTGTGTCGGGAAGAGATTTTACGGGAGTTTCACCATTCACCATTAGTCGTCCATTTGGGAGGGACAAAGATGTATCATGATTTGCGTCAACAGTTTTGGTGGTTTGGGATGAAACGTGATGTGGTGAGTTTTGTGTCAAGATGCTTGACATGTCAACAAGTGATAGCCGAACACCAGCGACCCGCGGGAGAGTTGCAACCATTGCCAGTGGCTGAATGAAAATGGAAGAACGTGACGATGGATTTTGTTATGGGTTTACCGAGGTCGCCGAAAGGGCATGATGCGATATGGGTGATTATGGACCACTTGACCAAGACTGCCCACTTTCTACCGATCCAGGTGACCGATTCAGTAGAGAAGCTCAGCAGATTTTATATTCGGGAGATTATTCGCCTACATGGGATTTCCGTGTCTATTGTGTCTAACAGGGATCCACGGTTTACCGCTCGCTTTTGGCAGAGTTTGCAAGCAGCGCTTGGCACTAACCTCTTGTTTAGTACCGCGTATCACCCTCAGACTGATGGGCAATCCGAGCGCACGATCCAGATTTTGGAGGACATGCTACGAGCATGCGTTATGGATTTTCGGGGTAGTTGGGAAGATCATCTACCTCTTATTGAGTTTACGTATAACAATAATTATCAATCGAGTATTGAGATGGCACCGTTTGAGGCCTTATACGGTAGGCCGTGTAGATCACCTGTTTGTTGGACCAAGATGGGAGAGGCAATATTGGTTCGGCCGTACTTGATTGGTGAAACTACTGAGAATATGAGATCAATTTGCAAGCACTTTTTGAATGCCCAAGAAAGGACAACCAAACAAGTGAAAGCGATTCGTCAACGTTTACTTGCTGCTCAAAGTCGATAGAAAAGTTATGACGATCGTTGTCGTTGCCCACTATCATTTGATGTGGGGGACCACGTGTTTTTGAGAGTATCACCGCGATGGAGTTTATCACGCTTTGGGAGGAAGGGGAAGCTTTCTCTGAGGTATATAGAACCATTTGATATTATTGAAAGGATAGGAGAGGTTGCTTACCGTCTGGTTTTACCGCCAAAGTGGTCAGGTGGCATGACATGTTTCACGTATCTATGTTGAGAAAGTATGAGCTGGATCCTTCACATGTGTTGGAATGGTCCGAACTTGAACTTGAGGCCGATGCATCTTAGGGAGAGGAAGCGATACGTTTCTTAGATTCTCGAGAGCAAGTATTGAGAGACAAGACGATACTGTTGGTTCGGATTTTGTGGAGCAACCAAGGTAAAGAGGAATCGACTTGGGAACGTGAGGATGAGGTCCGGGAGAATTACCCACACTTATTTGTGGTTCGATTGATGTATTGGTAGTTTGTACTTGAATTTTGGGGTTTGTTTGGCCACTTTGTTTAAATGCCTAATGGACCTTGATTGTGCATAGACTGTGTTTCTACATGTTATTATTTTTGTGAGTTTTTGCATATCGGACGATAGTATGCTTGCCGAGGATATTAAATGTGCCTTTATGAATGTGAGAGGTTGGGTTAAAGACTTTCTTGTGTCTTGTCGTTGGGTACTCATTGGGCATGAAAAATGTATGAGTTAGGTGAGATTTGAATTGATTTTGTGGCGATGTATCCGTGTCTTACTAGTTGATAAAGTTGAGAGGTATCCGTGCCGAGATTGTCTTGTTTTGTTTAATTTCGAGAATGAAATTCCTTTTAAGGACGAGAGGATGGAAGGGCCAAAAAATTTCGTTTAATTT
This sequence comes from Arbutus unedo, assembly GCA_014822125.1. NCBI lineage: Eukaryota > Viridiplantae > Streptophyta > Magnoliopsida > Ericales > Ericaceae > Arbutus > Arbutus unedo. The sequence continues at coordinate 2,823 of JABCMJ010001888.1, forward strand.
ATGTGATCCAAATGTCGTTATTTGATTCATATTGAAAGGTATTACATGAAATTGATGACTGAGTATGGGTGAGGTGAAGTGGGAAGTGAAAAAAGGTAAAAAACCATCGGGTCAGGCCTTAAAACCATCGGGTCAGATTTAGAAATCATCAGGTCAAGTTTGGAAAACCATCCACTCAGGTTTGGAAATCATCCAGTCAGGTTTGAAAATCATCCAGTCAGATATGAAATTTTAGCCTGAGTTTTTAAATTTTTTAAGTTAGTAGGAAAATCTGACCAGTCAAATCATCCAATTAGATCTGGACGCGCGTTTTAAAAGAAAAAAAAATCAGAATTTTTAAAGGAGATCTAAAATTTTTCCAAAGGGGGTTTTTTTTTTCTCTCTCTAGGAGTCATCTTCTCCACCAAACCCTTGATTCCTCTTGATTTTATTCAAATTCTTTCAAGATACACCACAAATATCTCAAGATTAATGGATATTTTGAACTTGGAAGCATCATTTTCACTTGGGGCAAGATCTTGAAAGCTCTTCACCACCATTGTTGCTCAAGCTTTGGAAGCTTAAACCTTTGAACCAAATCTTGAGGTAGGGATATTTTCTCTTTGATTTATGGGTATTCTATATGTATTGACCCATATTTATTCGTTTCCATCATAGATAGGGTTTCGCTTAACATTACTCTATGTTCGCTTTTCTTTGGATTTGTGGTTCCCATGTTCGATTTCGGTGCTTAACCACCATCTTTCGTCTTTAGTTGGATTATCTTTTTTCCTTAGATTGGGTTTACCTATGTGTTTGGTTGAACCATATTTTGTATATGATATTGGTGAGTTGGTTGTGGCTTGGAGTATGATGTGTGAGGTATTGTCTTGGATAGATGTGAATTTTATAAATAGCGGGTATTTGTTAGAAAACTATGATATTATCAATTGTGAAATGTCTACTTTATAGACTTGTGATTTATATGCAATTGACACAAGCCGTAGTGGTCTAGCCTCAATGAGGAGATGTGTTAAGGATCATAACATAATGGTCTAGCATCCGATAGGAGTGGTGCAAGTGAAATATGAAATGATGATAACCTCCTTATAGAAGTAGTGCTAGTTATGAAATTTGACTAGTTTCCCGAGAGAATTGTGCTAGTAAGATGTTTTATCTTGTTAGGCCACCTACGGGTGAGGTGCCGTCATTGACCATTGAATTTGAATGGAACTTGTCAAAGAATGAAATACTTATGAAAATTGACAGAACGAAATCTTGACTTGTGAGACAAATATGGAAGCATTTGTATCACTTACTATTGGTTTAGTGTTATCACTTGTATATCTTGTTTGAGATCATTTGTGTCTTACATCATGCTATTTCATACTCGTGTGATATTGGTAGACATTTCTACTGGGCTTTGCAAGCTCACTCTATCCTTTTCAGGTACAGTTCGAGATACTTAGCATGTGGTGTGTGACGTGCGTGTGGTGATCCATAATTTTTGAAGACTTAGACTAGAGTTACCTAGCATCTTTGTATTAAGTTTTTTTTTTGGAAGATGTATTGTAACTTATTTTCAACTTTGTTCTTTATTTTCATAAGGGAATGTAAGTGGTTAACTCCAGTATTATTTTGGAAATTTCTTTTGGACTGGGTGTACTTTTGATGTAATATCTTTAAACTTGACTTTTGTCGCCTCATTTAATGAAATTCTTTGGGATTTTGGGTGTATCTTTGAGTGTTGCGAGGTTTTATTTACAATATATATATTGTAGTAATAATACGTTGAAAATCAATGGCGTGACACCACCATCGCACTATCGACCATCGTCGCTAACCAGCACCACAAACCACCGCTAACCACCATACTGTCGCCCCCTGTCGCTAATCACCACACTGCTGACCACCGCCACTAACCGCCACATTGGTGACCACCTCCGTTACTAACCACCACCACCACCACACTACCGATCATCACCGTTAACCACCACTCGCCACCCACCAGACGCCAGTAACCACTGCCGCCATTGCTGACCATCGCTGCTAACCACCACACTACTAACCCTATTGCTAACCACTACACTACTGACCACTACCATCACTAATCGCCACCTGCCACTAAATACCCCCACCATATTGCCGACCACTGCTACCTGCTACCCACCACCACCGCACTACCGACCATTGTCACTAACCACCACACTGCTGACTCTCATCGCTAACCACCACACTGCTGACCACCGCCACTATCCACCCCCATCACTAACCACCATCGCCACCTGCTAGTAATCACCATTGCTAGCCGCCACCACACTAACCATCGCTGCCACCCGCCACCAACCACCACTGCCACTCGCCACCCCCACAACTAACCACTGCACTATCGACCACCGCCACTAACCACCACCGCCACTAACCCCCACCGTCGCTAACCGCCATCGCCATCTGCCACCACTGTACCAACCACCGCGACACCTACAATATCAGGTGGGGCTTGGTGTGTCACATGGCCTATGGAGGGTTAAGTAAAAAAATTAGTAAATTTTCAATTTCAGCTCCTTGTGCAAACCAAATATCTTAATTAATTCAGAGCTTAAATTTCAGTACATAACAAATAGCTTTTATACTTAAAAAATTTACTAGTCAATTTTCAGTGCTTAATTTTCAATTTTAAGTTTTCAGCTTTCAGTTTTATCAAATAGCACCTAAGGCATTCACTTGTTAGAATGCACTTATCCCCTTACATTTTGTCGCCTTTATGATGCGAATATGTAGGATTTCATAGAAATATTTGCACTACTCTGATTTTGGGTCGATATGTATTATTAGGCTCAATAAGTACATATCGCTCACACAAAGCAAGTAACGTCAAGTTAATGACACTCACCGTTCGTGTTTTATTAGTAGTAATTTTCATATTATCCATGATACTTGTTATTGCACTTATCCTGACGTGAGTTATTTAACATAAGATGTACTTAAAATCCCATGAATGTCACTTAGAGATTGATTCTTGGATCGGACGCAGTGGGTGCCTAACACCTTCGCACTAAGTAACTTACTCCTAAACCCTTGTGATCTCTAGTATACAAATGGTCAGTAGCTCTAAAACGTATGTGTTTGCTTGGTTCCTCAAGAAAAGCCTAAAATCGGGGTGGTAGTGACTGCAAAAAACAAATCACTAGTGAAGAAACACCAGATGAAACTGACAAAACCGATGAAACAGTGACCACACGTGTGCAAAGGGCAAAACCAGGCGCGTCGATCCCACAAAAAGTGGTTTGGGGTGGATCTTCCGATCGGGGAGCCCACAACGTGTTTATCTGCCCAATATATCTCCTCTCATTCGATTCTCTTGGTTTATTTTATGCCAGAAAGATCAGGGCCTAATACAACGAAGATGGCACACGCCCATTGGTGTGAATCCAATCTCTACCTAACAAAAGGCATCACAATTGAAAGAAGATTCAATAATAAAAAGGGTAGTGTCCATGACTCCTTAACCAATCTGCAGTTGAATGAATAAAACACCTTTTGCAGGTGAGCGTTGATTCGGACTCAAAAGAACATATATTTTATATCGAATCCCCTTGATTTGCATGCATTTGTTGTTTATCGGCCGAGTTTTATGTGGTTTTATCATTTAACGTGTGTTTTGGGTATTAGTATATTTTCGAGGTATTTGCAGGATTTTAAAAGTTTTGGGACGTTAACGGAAATCAAGTCAAGAAGTTGGAAGCAAAAAGTTAAGAATGAAGTCAGAAGTAACTATTACCGGTAGTAGGATCCAGTACTACCGGTCATAGAGAGGACTATCCAAAACCAGAATAAGAGCTACTACCGATAGTAAGATCCAGCACTAACGGTAGTAAAACACACTGCCCAAACTGAGAACAAGAGCTACTACCGCAACTTGACATGTAGTACCGGTAGTAGTGCAAATCCGAGAAATTTTTTTTATTTTAGTTTTTTATTTTCTTTAAATTTATCTTTAATTATTAGTTTCCTAATGTAATTAGGAATGTTTGCTTTATGTCTATTTATTAGGAAGCCAATTAGGAAAAAAGAAGGAGAATTTTGGTTGGAGGATTATTTCGAATAAAATTCTTATTTTTCTTTTCTAGTTCATCAATCATTAATTCTTTTTCTTCTTCTTTTATTTTTGATTTTTTATGGATTTCATTAAATCCATGAGGAACTAATCCTTCAAATGATTCGATTCAATGGTGAAACATTGAATCGCGACTCATGGTAATTCGATCTCGCACAAAGTTTTCAATTTATGATATTGTTTTATTAATCAAGAACTATTTTGAAATCAATCAAGAGTTTTCGTAGAATTTTTGCTTGTGTGTAAACAATCTCCATTGGCACACACAATTCTTAGATCTACAAAGTTTTGATTTGAAAACTTACTTTTCTTAAGTTGATTATAAAATGATGATCAATCTTTCTTGATTTTTGATAAACCATAATTTTTCCATCATCCGACAAAGGTTCGATGTTATAGAACCGGAGTTGAATTATATTTATTCGAGAATTGGATTATTACGAGTCGTGGTCAATATGGATCCCGAGAATTGGATCTTCTTTCTTTTCACTTTAAATCGTTCTAAATCTCACCACAATATTTTCCCACATATATTCCCAAACCTTTATTTTTCTCTCTCGATAAAGTTCTAAATTACTCGTTCCCTGTGGATTCGACTCCGGACTTTCGAAATTATTATGCTACAACTGATCAATTGATCCTACGCTTGGGATACATATTTTATTGACACCGGTTGACCACAAGTATTTTTGGCGTCATTGTCGGGGAACTGAGTGGATTTAGAAGTTTATTGCTTCCTCCCTTGGTAGCAACAATTTGTGAGATTCATTTTTGCATTTAAAATTTTTTTTTCTTAGTTTTATTTTTTCTCTGAAAATTTCAAAATTACTATGAATAGATGGACTTTCGTGGAGATTTTAATTGTTATCAATATGAGTTTTTGGTGGAAGAAGAAGAGTTTGCGGGCATAGAGTTTAATACTTGGGGTTCGAATAGCTACCTGAATTTTGACGTGGGTTATCATCCAAATTATGGTTGGGACGCTAAATATACTGGCGAGCCTGCACCATTTTACTATCAAGAACCAAATTCTAATTTCCAAAATTATGGGACGCAAGGCTATTCAGATAATTATTTTGAGTCCTACCAATATACCCCCAATAGGTTGTTGGAGGACACGCTACAAGAGTTTATACAAGGTCAAACATTGATCAACGCGCAACAAGCCACGACCAATGCACAAACCTCTTGGGCCCTTGGTGACATAAAATTCCAGCATGATGAGTTAACCATTGCTATTGAGAGACTTTGACAAGATGAAAACTACGTGAGTGTGCCTGAGGAGAGTCTTTGTTTTGATGATGATGAATGGATACCCCTTGAGATTCCTTCTCCACTCTTTTCAGCATTGGAACCCAACTTAGAGTCTTTGACTCTTCTTCAATTTAATGTCACTATTGATTTGTTGGAGCCCATAGAACTATCACCAATAATTGGTCAATCAGATTGTGTTCCTATCTTTACGTGCGATTTTGTTATAGGAGATGATCCCCTGCGTCCTTTTCCAAAGAGTTGTCTTGAGAGGTTGCTATTTGTCCACCCGTTTCATTATTCAGAAAAATTTACCCAATTTTTTGTGGGTTGCATCACACACATCTTGTGCCACAATCTTTACACACCTCGAAGATGTGATGTCATGTATCAACTATTTTGGTGGCATGAGCCCCAAATTCTTGATTATAAGAAGCGTCGTTGTTCAGGGGTTCTTGTCTAGCTGAAGACGTAAAACTTAGCTCTTCTTGGGAGGAAACCCATGTAGTTATTATGTAGTTTTTTTTCTATTAGTTTTTCCTGTCCTATCTTTACTTTATTTTCTCTTGCACTAATGAGTGTTTTCGAGTGTTTGTGCTTCTTTTTATAGACAGATTTTGCCGTGGAAAATGCTTCGGAGACTCATCGGTGCAGGTATTTTTGTTCCTCTCTCTTGCCTTTACTTTAGTATTTCTTTATGCTTTAAGCATTGAGGGCAACGCTTCATTTATGTTGGGGGCTGGGGACACTTTCGTGTCATTCTTTTCAAAAAGAAAAAGGTTGAAAAAATAATTTTTTTTTAATCACTTGATAGTTGAGCATTTGGCCATATTTTAATGTTTTTCCTTGATGTTCACCGATTGTGAGTATTTGTTTGCGGAATGAGTCAAGTTTTTGAATTGAAATTCATTGAGGATGTTAATCTTGCAAACAAGGTCAGTATGTTTTAGTCGTTTCTCACTTGTTTTGAATAGATTTTTCTCACTATTTCACGCACTTCATGCTTGCACGTTCATTTGGGGACATAGTCGGCATTTAAGTTGAGTACACACTCATAGCAGTCTTTTGGTAAAATAGATGGCTTGCAAAGAATTGCTCTTCTTGAGTTTGATCCATGAAAAGGAGAGAAAAAAATATCCGTCCTTGAAGAAAAAAAGGAAAAAAGAAAAAAATAAAAATTAGAGCACAAAAGATTAAAATTTATTTCATAAGGGACTGCTCATTGAGTAACCGGAGTTTCTTACCTAATTCAAGTAGGGAGTTTCGCGTAAAAAGGTAAGTAGTTCCCTGCCTACTTAGTAACTGGACTTTCGGCCCAATTCAAGCGGAAATGTTCGCATCAAACGGTGGGTAGCAAGTCAAACAATTGATGGATGTGGCAATATTATAGATTTATTGAAGTCAAGAATTGAGACTGTGTCTATGCAAGTTATCTTCGGCAACACGAGTATCAATAGTGTGTGTACGGAATTTAAATGTGTAGCCGTATCCACTTATAATTTTCACTTCACATATGATTAATAGTGATCTCTATTCGAGTGCAAGTGGGAGGATGACTTGTTTTTATTTTGCAATTCGCTTGATGAACATTCTTAACGGTTGATGTCCGCTCACTTGACTTATTTCGGATTCGATTCGCTTGCACGGAGTGAATGTTAAGCGAGTTCAGAGATGTGGTTGATCATTTGACTTTGAGTGATCTTGTTGTATTGTGTTTGTGGGTATCATCACTAGATAACCCTCACGAGACTTCACTCGTCCTACCGGCCATCCGGGGCTTCAAAAGACATATCCATAGTTTAGTTAGTGATGTAGTTCCCTTTGCTAGGGACTAGCAAATTTCAAGTTGGAGGGTGTGATTCAGACTCAAAAGGGCATATATTTTATATCGAATCCCCTTGATTTGCATGCGTTTATTGTTTATCGGTCAAGTTTTATGTGATTTTATCATTTGACGTGTGTTTTAGGTGTTAGTATATTTTCGAGGTCTTTACAGGATTTTAAAAGTTTTGGGACGTTAACGGAAATCAAGTCAAGAAGTTGGAAGCAAAAAGTTAAGAATAAAGTCAGAAGTAACTATTACTGGTAGTAGGATCCAGTACTACTAGTAATAGAGAGGACTGTCCAAAACCAGAATAAGAGCTACTATCGGTAGTAGGATCCAACACTACCGGTAGTAAAACACACTGCCCAAATTGAGAACAAGAGCTACTACCGCAACTTGACATGTACTACCGGTAGTAGTGCAAATTTGAGAAATTTTTTTTATTTTAGTTTTTTATTTTATTTTCTTTATGTTTATCTTTATCTATTAGTTTCCTAATGTAATTAAGAGTGTTTGCTTTTATGTATATTTATTAGGAAACCAATTAGGAAAAAGGTAGGAGAGTTTTGGTTGGAGGATTATTTCGAATAAAGTTCTTATTTTTCTTTTTAAGTTCATCAATCATTAATTCTTTTTCTTCATCTTTTGTTCTTGATTGTTTATGGATTTCATTAAATTCACGAGGAACTAATCCTTCAAAGGATTCGATTCAACGGTGAAACATTGAATCGTGACTCAAGGTAATTCGATCCTCACACAAAGTTTTCAATTTATGATATCGTTTCATTAATCAAGAACTATTTTGAAATCAATCAAGGATTTTTGTAGAATTTTTGCTTGTGTATAGACAATCTCTATTGGTACACACAATTCTTAGATCTATAAGGTTTTGATTTGAAAACTTAATTTTCTTAACTTGATTATAAAACGATGATCAATCTTTCTTGATTTTTGATAAACCCTAATTTTTCCATCATCTGACGAAGGTTCGATGTTATAGAACCGGAGTTGAGTTATATTTATTTGAGGATTGGATTATTACGAGTCGTGGTCAATGTGGATCCCAAGAATTAGATCTTCTTTCTTTTCACTTTAAATCGTTCTAAATCTCACCACAATATTTTTCCATCCCCCTGCAAAATTACCAATTGTAACTTCTGCTGGGATCAAGTCTTCATCAATTTATTCAAAACTTTCATCATGCTTGAGGGCAGAAAATTCAGGATAGCCCTAGTATCAATTACCTATTTATAGGTTGTTCATTAACATTCATTTTAATATCAAGGGTTTCACATGCCTAACCAAATTTTCGTCAGGTCGTATGAGAACCATAACATTCTCCCTCGATAATCCATTTCGATTCCAATGGTGCTCCATTCTAGGCTTCATTCCCTATGGATACCACTAACTTGGTTTCATCCTCAACATCCCCTTCCAATCCCATTGTCTGGTTTGACTTTGCCTGAAAATTTAGGGTAGCATCAAGATCATATTGCAATCAAGATTAGGTAATACTAATCCAAATTGAACAACTATCGGTGTCGCCCAAAAAATTGCAGAATGATTTAGACCCTGGCAATCGTTTTCCCCTATATCTTGGTTATCGATGGTTCATCTTGATTTGATAAAATTAGCTTTTGGAATTCAACAATTTTCGTCTTTAAATCCATTCTAAGTAGTTCTTCTTTCCCCATGCATTTGGACGGATTTGCTCTCTGGTTGTGTATTTCCAACCTCCCTTGCCCACAGCATGCTTCGCTTGCCTAGTTGCTTGGTCACTTTGGAAATAGAACTTTCACCTCTTATCTAATGACCGACCGGCAAAAGAGCGTCGTTTAGGTGCTGGTCTAAGTCAAGTTTAATAATTTGTAAAAACTAGACTTTCCCTTGAGTGTGAAAACAGAGTATAGTAGAGAGTTCGGAGTATCAATCCACAGGGAACACGAGAACTAAAATACGAATTTGCAAAATTTAAGATAGCATTTTGAATGCCAACCTCTTGGTTTGGGAGATGATTTTTTATACTAAGGACTAAAAATAAAAATGACTAACGAGAGATTTAAACTAGTAAGGAAAATATGCTTGGTCTATAGAATCGATTTATCTTAAACTTTCGTTAGCTAATATCTTTAGTTTTTATAACTCAATCTAGTTTCTCGTAACAGATTCTAGATCAAAAAATGGTTCTTGAAAATCTAGCTTTGAATCAAAAAATGTATTTCCGGATTGATTTAAGTTCAATAGCAAAAGACCCAAAATCAGGAGGACATCGATTTAAGTATTAGATATACCAACTTCTAAGATGGCGATAGATAATCAAAAACATAACACTCCTATTTTGTTTCTAAAATAAGAACTTTGAATCAATCCTTTAACAAGCTTAAAAATCATTTTAGATAAGATATTTTCTAACTTAAGTCATTGGATAAGTTTCATCATTGGACCTAGCCTAAAATGGTTTAGCTATGCATGTTTATGAAAGAAAAAACTTGTATATATTTTGTCTACTTCTAACCCTTCTATATCTAAAAAAAGGTATTTGAAAACTAACCGAAAATGCAAAAAATAGAATTTGGGACAGCAACTTTAATTGAGAAACTTACCTTGAAAATGTATCGTTAAACAATCTTTTGGTTGCTGAAACCCAGAAACGCAATCCCAAATATGATCAACTAGATATACTATTAAAAGAACCTAAAAGTAAACAAAAAATTTCTGGAAATTTGGATCAAAACTTGAAAATATTGAAGAACACCAAAAACAAATAAAGAACAAGTGGAGAAATAAAAACAAAACTTATATTAAAACTTAGAGAACTTTTTTGTTACTTTCTGTCTATTTTCTTCTACCCTTAAACTAACACAAACACTCTCTTATATAGACAAGAGAAAATACTTTAAAAAGCCTAAAAAATCTGGCACATCAAATTACAATGTCCAAAATAAATAAAAAGGTGTTACAAAAGTCCACAAAATGGGTTGTCATTAATAGAAGGTGTTGGCTATTTTCTTGACCAACTTGGATAGCTTACATAGCTCTCTAGAAGTAGAATCAAACCCTAATATTTTGCATCCATCTTCACCAATTCATTGTCTAACATCTCCAGTTTGAAGATCTCAATTATAATAATTAAATTTGGAGAAACACTAATTTTTGTGAGCTGTGTCAAATTTGGAGTAGTTCTATTCCATTGCATTGTTAACTCATTAAAACGCCATTTCAAGCTTTGTGTTCTTCATAATAAATGATCCCAACATCCTAAGGTATCATTCTATTGATTTTGATGAATTTTGGACTTGAGTTGGTATTTGTTCCGTATTTATTTCTATCGAGATAAATTATAAAAAATCTGTCAAGCTCTTTGTTTTGCGTCTAGAATTTTTTTTTTTTTTTTGGGCTTTCATTTTTCCTTCCCGAGCATCTATTCACTTCATTTTTGGCCTTTATCAATTTTTGAACTTGCTTTAAAACCTTGGAATTGCAATGTAGCATTTGGAGACGACTTTAACACTCGAAAACCTGCAATGGGACACATACAACCTTTCGTGCAATATCAATTATAAACATGGATTTACGCAAGCACGTATACTATTTTGGACATATTGAGCTATATACACGTGCAATTACTTAGACTCATCACATCCCCCAACTTGAAGGTTGTTAGCCCCTAGCAATTAAAACTTAAAAAAAAAAACAAAAATTGATTTTTTTCTATATACACAAGTTACAAAACATATGCTCAACCTAAATGATGCAAGAGTATAGTGCAACATATATACATGTACTAAAAACATATGCTTAACCAGAATGATGCAAGAGTATAGTGCAACTTATATACATGTACTAACATTACCCTCATTTGCAATCATTTAATGAACAAAGTTGAACAAACTCTAGCTATTGAATGTGAATGAGTAATGAAAAATCAAAATGAGCCTCGATTTCAAATCTCACAAGCTAATTACTCACAGTCGATGTCGCTCTTATTATGAGGCAAAAACAACATATTCCATGGAATAGCACAACAAGCATGCAATAGAAATGGAACAATGACTATGCATTCAATAAATTCAGTGCTAAATCAAATCAAAGCTAGGTACATATGCAAAAAGAAATTTAAACAAGAATATGTCGATACTCAAATTGTCATCAAACATCTCACTATGCATTTAAAATGGATCCAATGAAGTACATAGGGATCAACGAAGGACTTCATAAGCTTATAATGACCGTGGGTTTTGAAATGAGGGTGTACGAAATTAGTGCTGACTTATACTAGCTTATGGAATATTTACCCGATAGTCGGCACTACATCCTAGCTACCCAGTAATATGTTCGTGTAATAACAGTATCCTTTTTCAGAATGCATGAAATGAAGTGAAAGGCTTGGATATAGTATTTCTTATGTCGAGGAATTTTTTATTTTTTTTGGATTGAAAGGTCAAACACAATATAGGCACCAGTCAATCATGCTTGCGGTATCTCTGATTTTATTTCTCAAAATAGATCAACCGGTTTAATGAAACCTTAATGATTGGTCTCAATAAACCTCTGTACTCTTGAACTTCTTTTCAACATGAGTTGGCCGGTTCCATGTTTACCCATGGCGATTGTATCTTATGAGTTTTGGGCGTAACCGGTTCATTTTTTTCCTGTTTCTGTACTTCTCTCTTTTTTTTCTTTAACATATTCACCCAACACACTTCACGATAAAATTAGGCTAATGCCCACGCATCATTATTTCCAACATCCTCATGCCATCCGGTTCTCTATGCCAAATCATTATTTGGCTCAAAATTGAAGGACTACAGGACTCGTGTAAGGTTTAAATCAAAGAAACATGGCCTTGTATTCCTTTTCAAGTACAACATGGATTCATAATGACGCATGTAAGATGGCAACATGAACTAGAGTATGACATTTATTTGAACAAGAAATGAAACATTTTAAACCAAAATAATGGGATATGGCAAAACAAATCTCCACCCTATATGATTATCCTTCTCAAACACAAACTCTAACTTCAAGTTGTTCAACATAGTTCATGCTTATGTAAATGAGGTGAGTTAGCATTTATTAAATCTAAAAAGATGCATGACTGTTGCTACTTTACAACACCGTTGAACATATGCAAAGTAACTTATACTCAAAAGCAATTTATACAAGAAAAAATCTAGCAAAAACAACATCAAAATAAAATAAACAAGCAACTTAAGGAAATAAATACAAACATAATACATAGAAAATTGAAAGCATGCATAATTAAGTTGTTACATCGGACACGAAGAACAACAGTTTATTCAAATATTAAAACGGATACACTACATGTCCCTACATAACTTGGGGAAACATAGAACGATAAAAAGCAACAAAAAATATTATAAGAACTACATAAACAATATTTAATATAATCAACTTCTGCGGGTTCGTTATAGCGTCATCTCTCTCTATTTGGTTTACTAGTCAGGTTAACTCTGCCATTATTGCAAGGCACAAAACCAAGTAGTAAATGTCGCCCAGAGTTTGATTCTTGAAATAAGGATTAGTACGAAACATGATTGGATTGGAGAGAGGGACGGTGGGAGGCGATGAAGGGTGGCAATTGAGTGAGAGAGAAAGAGAGAGAGATTGGTGGGAGAAGAGGAAGAGAAAGAGAAAAAGAAAGAAAGAGGTCGGCGGAAGAGAAAGAGAAGAGAAAAGAGGTTTAAAAGAAAAGTTTTAGGGTTTTTTTTAAAATTAATATTTTTAATTTATTATTATAATTATATATTTTTTTATTTTTTTTCTGAAAACAAAAACTAGTGCTCTAACCAAACATTTGGTATTTACATTCATGTGGTAGGAAATACTTCAAAGGACCCACATCATCTAACCTGGCTGTTGAAATTTGGAGTACAAGTTAATGTGCATCTCACATATCAAGTTCCATTGTGAATGCCTCTAGAGAGCCTATGATTGAAACCTGGGACAAACTAGATTAAATTACACAATTTTCCTATCATTAGAAATCCTGGTGATATATTTGAGTCTCGATTACTTGACAACTAGGGGAAATTCCTCACCTCTGTACCACCGGAGGTAATCTAAGCCAACTAATTAAAGTCAGTCACAAAATGAAATACTAATCGTTGGAGAAAGGAGGCTCGGATCTAGTTATAGCCAAATTTCATACTCTTTACCTATCTTCAATTTTTCAGTGCACTGTTATCTTAAAATATTGGTACCCTTTTTACCTATAGATGAATTATTGGGTACGGAGAATACAGTTAACACAGAATCTGTCTTTCAAAAAAAAGAATTTCTAATTTTTGATATTTTTAATTTTTTTTACGATTTTACAATTTATTTATTTATAATTCAGTATACAACCTCTCCCCCCAACTTAAAGTTTGCATTATCCTCAATGCATGAAGAAAACATATTCTAAAGCATAAAAGAGGGATGATCATACCTGCGAGGTAGAATGTCAACCACCATATACCTCGATTAAGTTTAAGGATTTCTAGCCACTTGCTCCTTCCATCATTGGAAGGGCTCCCAAGGTACACTCATTTGGCTCCAACCCGTGGAGCCACAACTAGTCATATAATATCATCACTAAATTTTTATTGGCCTTACAACTGTAACACATAATTACATCCATGCATGCTTTGGGCTTCTTAATGTCGTACTCACCCTAACTTAGATCCAAACTACCAAGGCTGATGTGGTAACATGTACAACCTGCAAAGACTTAACAACCAACTACCTACTAAGAGAAAAAGTGACTACATAACAATGATAAAAATGGATTAGCAGGTTAGCTCATAAAATGCATAATTCAAAAAGAAAAAAAATAAGGAACGAAAAATGCTAATATATCCACCACTTTATTCACACGAAAGATAAGAGCCCTACTTTTCTCCCTAATTAAAGACTGTGGTTTCCTTTTTAGTGGAAGAACAGTATGCATAGGATTCAACAATATCTTGAGAAGTAGCGCCATCATTCAATAGGCTACCACTCCCTTTGGTGCGCCCCTAATTCCTTACCCACCATTTCGCTTTGAAGCAATCTCCACAGAACTTGACAATAAAGTCGAATGGTTCGGACAAATTTTTTGTTGTTCCATGCGCCTGCCGTCATACCCAACCTCTAAGATACTACGTCTGTAGTTTCAACTAGGTGGCTATACCAGACCATTAAAGGCCGTTTGAGCACGGCAAACACTGAAGGTATCTCAAACTCTATGGATTTATAGTCTCCTAGACTCCATACAAGCTCACGGATCTAAATATTTCGGATCGACCAAATCCTCAATGGATTCCTCGCAATTGAAGTTTTCAAAGAAGGGTTTCAAGCGTTGGCCATCACCTTGAAGCAAGTTCCATTCTTAGGGTTCTCAATCTCAACCGCTCCATGGGCCGGGAGAAGACGATTTTCACAAAATATGGACCTGTCCATCAAGATCTTAGTTTTTCAAGAGAAATATGAAGCCTGGAATTATACAGTAGTACTTTCTGACCCAGAACAAAGGTCTTGTGCACAATATTCTTGTCATGAAAGGCCTTTACCTTAGACTTGTAAATATGGGCATTATCGTACACGTCCCTATGAATTTCTTCAAGTTCATCTAATTGGAGCTTCCTATGGACACTGGCTTTGGGCATGCAAAAATTTAACTGTTTGATTGCCCAGTAAGCCCCGTGTTCCATTTCCACCAGTAAGTGGCAAGCGTTGCCATATACCAAGCGATACGGTGACATGCCCAAAATAATCTTATAAGCGGTATGGTACGCCAAATATGTGTCAATTAGTTGAAGAGACCAATCCTTATGGTTAGGGTTCACCTTTTTTTCATTAATTTCACGATTGGCCAACTTAGCTTGGCCACTGGTTTGGGGATGGTAGGCAGTGGATACCTTGTGATTGACCCCATATTTTTTCATTAAGGCTTCCATGGGACGGTTGCAAAAGTGTTTACCTTGGTCACTAATCAGCACTTTAGGCATCCCAAATCTCGCAAATATGTGTTCTTTGAGAAATTTGACCACAATAGAGTGATCATTAGTGCGAGTGGGGGATAGCCTCAACCCATTTGGATAGATAGTCCACAGCCAGAAGGATGTATAGGTACCCACACGAGATTGGAAAGGGGCCCATGAAGTCAATACCCCAACAATCAAATACCTCAATAACCAAAATGGGCTGAAGAAGTATCATGTTCCAACGAGAAAGGGTACTCAATTGTTGGCACCTAGGACAAGCCTTACAAAATTAAAAGGCGTCCTGAAAAAGATGAAGCCAATAAAAACCACACTGCAGTATTTTGGCAACGATTTTTTGGAAGAGAAGTGGCATCCACATGCTTCGGTGTGGCAAAAAGTCAAAATTTGATTTTGCTCATCATCTAGCACACACCTCCAGATAATCTGATCCAGACAAATTTGAATAGATAGGGATCATAGAAGACGAATCTCCTCACCTCAACTAAAAACTTTCTCCTATCTTGAGGAGTCCAGTGTTTAGGAAGTTGCCCAGTGGATAATTAATTGGCAATATCAGCATACCACGGGCAAATAGATACAGTAAAGAGTTGCTCATCTAGAAAGGAATCAGGAATAGGAAGACTGGTTGTATGGTCCTCAAAATCGAGACGCAACAAATGATCCGCAACCACATTATCAACCCCCTTATTATCTTTAATGGTCAAGTCAAACTCTTGCAGAAGGAGAATCCATCGGATAAGATACGCCTTAGCGCCTTACTTAGTTAAAAGATATTTTAAAGCTACGTAGTCAGTACAGACAACAATTGGTGAACCAATGAGATATGATCGAAACTTGTCAAGCAAAGACAACCGCTAACAACTCTTTCTCAATGGTGGTATAGTTCATTTGGGCGTCATTGAGAGTTTTGCTCGCGTACGAAATCACATAGGGAACTTTGTCCTGCCTTTGGCCAAGCACATTGCCTATAGCATAGTCGCTGGCATCGCACATGAGTTCAAAAGGTAAGCTCCAATTGGGTGACTGCATGATGGGAGAAATAGTGAGACTAATTTAGAGTTTAGAGAAAGTCTCCTCATAGTCATACTTCTAATCAAAAGTAGTATCCTTGGTTAGTAACCAATACAACGGACGTGATATGGCACTAAAGTTCTAAACGAAACATCTGTAAAAACTAGTGTGCCCAAGGAAGGAATGGATATCCTCGACACATTTTGGGGTGTAGCTTTGAGATAAGCTCAACCTTGGCTTTGTCGACCTCAATTCCCTAAGAAGACACGATGTGACCGAGCACAATGCCATTGGTAACCATGAAATGACATTTTTCCCAATTGAGAACTAAGTTTGTCTCATCACACCGCACCAGAACCCGTTCAAGGTTCTCTAAACATGACTCAAAAAAGTCGCTGAAGACAGACAAGTCATCCATGAATCTTTTTGATCATGTCACTAAAGATTCCCGTCATACACCAAGAGAAGGTGTCGGGAGCATTGCAGAGCCCAAAGGGCATGCGACGATATGCGAATGTGCCAAACAAACACGTGAAAGTAGTCTTTTGTTGGTCTTCTAGAGAGACCTCAATTTGATTGTATCCAGAGTAGCCATCAAGGAAACAATACAAAGAATGACCAGCTACCCTCTCTAACATCTAGTCGATGAACGGGAGTGGAAAGTGATTTTTTCGAGTACATGAATTAAATTTTCTGTAATCGATAACAATACAAAGAATGACCAGCTACCCTCTCTAACATCTAGTCGATGAACGGGAGTGGAAAGTGATTTTTTCGAGTACATGAATTAAATTTTCTGTAATCGATGCATACTTGCCAACCGGTGACCACTCGAGTAGGGATTAACTCTCCACTTTCATTGGAAACCACAGTGACGCTGAATTTCTTAGGAACCACCTAGATGGAGCTGACCCATTTATAGTTGGCAATTGGATAGATGATGCCAACATCCAGTAATTTTAGAATCACGTCTCACACCACATCCCTCATAATAGGATTTAAGCGACATTGTGGTTGGCGAGTTGGCTTGATATCATCCTCTAGGCATATAATGTGAGTGCACAATAAGAGACTAATCCCTTAGATGTTTGCAATGGTCCAACCTATGGCCTTTGAATGAGCCTTTAGAGCTTTCAAGAGTGCAACTTCCTGGTGATCTTTAAGACTCGAAAAGATCACAACTGGAAGGCATGCTTCAAATTTAAAGAAAGTGTTTTTAGCTCAGGTTTAGTGTTTTTAGCTCAGGTTTAGGTGGTTGGACATTAGAGGGAAGGGCTCAAGACCGAATCGGTAGGAGCACTTCAAAAGTGGGCACCCACTTCTCGGTACCCATGATTTCCTCCTTTTCAAGGAGGGCATACAAATATTTCACATCAGGAGAATCAAGAAAAATAGCTTCCTCCAGAGTGAGACAGGCCTCAAGCGAATCAGAGAAGTAATGAGTGTCCAGATGTTCTTGGACAAGTGTGTCAATAAGGCTCACATCATGGGTCTCATCATCATCTCTCATTTGGTTTCCAATATTTAAAATGTTCAACTCTAGCTTCATGTTTTCGAATGTCATGTTGAGTAACCCGTTTCAATAATGAATAATGGCATCGGAAGTGGCCATGAAAGGCTTGTCAGGAATGATCAGGGTTTGTGCGTGCAAGTCTGACATTGGGCATGTATCTAGTACCGCAAAATCTACAGAATAAACAAAGTTGTCCACCTGTACCAAAATGTTCTCTACCATTCCTCTTGGGACCCGAACACTTTAGTCTGCTAGTTGCAATGTCACTGAGGTGGACTTCATATCACCTAGTCCTAACCAAGATTATCAATACTGGCCTATATATACCGTTTTGGCATAAAAACGGTAGCAAATGCCTCTAGTATAGCACCGTTTTCAATACCGACCCATATCGGCCGGGTACCGGTCGTATTGGCTAATACCGACCATATCGGTCAATATTGGCCGGTATCGAATTTTTTTAATTTTTTAATTTTTATTTGCGCATGCGAGTTTGACATTGGGGCATGTGTCTTGTACCACAAAATCTACAGAATAAACAAAGTTGTCTATCTGTACCAAAACGTTCTCTACCACTCCTCTTGGGACCCGAACACTCTAGTCTGCTAGTTGCAGTGTCACCGAGGTGGACTTCATATCACCTAATCCTAACCAAGATTATCGATACCGGCTGGTATATTTCGTTTTGGTGTAAAAACGGTACCAAGTGCCTCTAGTATAGCACCGTTCTCAATACCGACCCATACCGGCCGGGTATCGGTCGTATCAGCTAATACCGACCATATCGGTCGGTACTGGCCGGTACCGAATTTTTTTTATTTTTTTTGCTCTTAGTAAATTTTTTACATCCAACTCCCAACTATTGTTCACCCTAAATGACCATCTTGAATAAATTGTAATCTCGTACGATCATGTCGGATGAATAATAGTTATTTCGTCACAGTACTTATGGACTAACAAGTTACACTTTAGCCAAGTATCCTACGAATGAAACCAATACCATATAATTTAATCATTAAAAAATTAATTTTGTGGTTGTCTTTCTGAGATATATATATATATATATATATATATATATATATATATATATATATATATAGTTGCGATAACATTAATTTTTTTATATACTTCGTCACAGTACTTATAGACTAACGGATTACACTTTAGCCAAGTATCCTACGAATAATACCAATAACATTAATACCATATAATATAATTAATAGTTGCAGTAAATTTGATACGGTACCCGGTATATGACTGGTACCGGTACGTACCATATCAATAGATAGACCGGTACTCAAGCCGATACGGTATTCAGAACATTGGTCCTAACTGCTCATCCACAAAGTATAGCAGCAGATTCACACTGACCTCCAAGTCAACTAGGGCTTTCTCCACTTTCTTTCTCCCAATTTGGATAAAAATTGTAGGACAACTGGGGTTCTTGTATTTAGGTGTGACCTGCTGTGTGAGAAATACCTTCTTCTGGATATTGAACTTGTGCCTGACAGTGCACAAGTCTTCTAAAAATTTGAAAAATGAAGATATCTATTTGATAGCATCAAGCAATGGAATATTGATCTTGACTTGTTTAAACAAGTCATAGATGTCAACACTGTTTGTAGGTTTGGGCTGCGCCCTCAATCTGTGTGGAAATGGTGCTGGAATAGGACAAATGGGGACAATGGAGTCCTTAATAAAAGTGGAAATGGGTAATGATGCAGAACCACTGTGAGGTTTCCCTGGGTTGGAAGTAGTGGGGGAGACCTAAGGAAGGACAGATTTAGGAAGAATGGTCTTGTCGACCTCCTTTCACTCCTCAAAGTGGTGATAGACTTGGCTTACTCCACATTGGAGCTAGAAGGGGACAAATGACTCACATAGTGCTAACCTTGGGGGTTGGCTTGTGGTTGGGCAAGAAACCTGCCCTTCTCTTGTTGCATGATCCTAAGAGATGTGGTCAATTTGCTCATTTGTGATCTAATATCATCATTAAAAGTGTTTTGACCTTGTATGAGATTATATAGTAAATCCTCAATGTTTTGCTTATTGGGCAATTGATATACATTGGGACCCGCAGAAGGCCCTGGAGGACTATCTTGTTGGTGAACATTAGGAGGGTACCGTGGTGCTCCCTGCCCTTGTGGTTGTGAATATGGTTGATAGTACCCTTGAAATTAGTTTAGATTTTGGGAATGGGACAATCCATGATTCAAAAATTCTGGTGGACCTGAGGGTGGCCCAATCGGTTTATTGTCTTTCCAACTGAAGTTGGGATGATTTCTCCACCCAGGATTGTAAGCGTTGGAGTAGGGAGAATTTGTAGATTTTTACCTCTGATTAAGGGCGTGGACTTTAGCTTGCTAAAGACCTTGTAATACATCTTTGAAAACAGGTATGGTGGGACACTCGTGAGTAGAGTGCTCTGATGTATCACAAATCACACACTCAAGCTTTTCTAACTTTTTGGATAGTTGATCTAACTTATTGTTCAAGTCATCTTCCCCTCGAAGAGTATATTTACCCAAACTACCCTAGCGAGGTGGAGAAATCTATAGGAGCGACCATTGGGATTAGAGTAATCCCATGACTGATTGTTCTCTGCCAGAGAGTCTAGGTAATTCATCACATCTACAGGTTCCTTGTACAAAAACTCGCAATTGCATATCATCTTGATGAATTGGCGATTTTGTGTTAAGATGCCCTAGTAGAAGAAACTGACTATCTACCAATCATCATAACCATGGTGTGGGACGGCCAACAGATATTCTTTGTATCTTTCCCAACAATCGCAAAAGGTTTCGTTAGGTTTTTCTTCAAAATTTTGAATCCTTTTTTTCAATGTTGTG
>JABCMJ010001895.1:0-21728 GCA_014822125.1 Arbutus unedo
ATTTAAAATTTTGAATCTGCTTTCCTGTCTGTTCGCGTTTCAGCGAACAGTCGCGTCTCCGACGAACGGTCGCCGTCTGGCACCGGTTCACCCCGAAACGTTTTGTCGAACGGGTGTCTTCCGTTCTATAAATAAAGGTCGTTAGTCATTTTGAAAATCACGACGAAAAATCATAGTTGCATATTACATATCCATTCTGAGAGTTCTGCACGATTTTGGTTCGCCTGCCGATCAGATAGCGTGCTGCTTCCGATCTGCGATAATCGAGTAATCCTGGGAAGCGATTGTTCACGAGCCCAACAGCACCGGTGTGGGGAGCAATTTCGCTTTAAGGATAAAGTGTTCAACACTTGCCTCGGTTTCGTGAGTTGTTCTTCCGATTTTATTTCCTGCGTTTTCTGTATTTCCAGAATCGAACTGCATATAATTCCAACAGTCTTTACTTCTTTTATTGTATGTTGTAGCAATTATACATAATATGAAGAATTTTCTATATCGCACACTTTATTACGAAAGTTCATTCAAAAAATATTGTGAGAAGAATTTTGAATACATCTATATTTAAATATGTACACATCCTCGTCACAAAAATTGTTCTATTCTCCAACTCCTTTCCTCATATTTATGGTACAACTTGGGAGAAGTTCTCACATCCTTGGTCCTTCACTTAGTTTCGCGGGAGAATATGACTTATAACCAGGAGTGATTACAATTTGGTTCATATTGCGTTTTGAATTAATTGAGAAACGTGGTCGATTTTTTCGTTAGCAAAAAACACCGTCTGAAATTATGCATAGAAAGTCTTCAGTCCTACTTAGAAGTAATTGAGAAACATGATTACAATTTGATTCATATTACGTTTTGACGTATTTTCATAAAAACTACCTGAAAACCTAAGCAACCCACTTGCTATCTATATAAATATGAACACGGCCATGTGCGTTTTGATGAAGAATTTTCTACATCACATATTTTGTTGTGAAAGTTGATTTAGAAAATATCATCAAATTCTAAAGTATTATTGGTGATGTTTTGGAATGCTTACATGGTAGAATCAATTCTCAATCCTCTAGCGTTGAACCATACTGCATTAAAACGAAATAGTTTTCTTATCATTTCTCTTTGGGTCAATTCTAAATGTTTTACAATATGATTCTATTCATAATCTCTTTAAACACTATAAACTAACATGATTTTTCTCTTGCCTTAGAACCCAAATACGTTGGTCTAGAACAAGAAAGTGGTCATTGTTGTGTTAATTTTTAAAATATTTGTCCTCTTGAATTTTGCAAGTCATAAAATATTGTGATAACTTAATCTTTACCAGAGGAGAAACACTTTTGCGAATAACGTACACTACATACAAATTTAAAAGTTAAAGCGCATTAAAATAAAAAAAATAAAAAATGTGAAAATGGTGAAAAAGGAAATTATATAATATATGACATCTTCTTTTTTCAACAAACATTCTCATTGAACTTGATGAGCTTATACATGAAAATATAACTACGTCTCTACGGCTTTATTTGGCAATGTCCTAGATGAATTATTTCCTGCTTAAAGGCTCAATAGCCCATTCACTTGGACTAAATTATTAGCGCAAATGGCTAGTTTGAATGACCTTCTACCCTGTCTAAGTCTAGGTGCACTACGACTGGGGCTTGATGGTAAATGAAGGAAATGCACCTTTATCATGTGTTTAGGACAAGACAAGACTTGCGCCCTTCAAAAACATAATTGTCTTTTCTATTATATTTTTTTTTCTCAAATCAAAAACAGAAAAATATTAATTATCAGTCAACGCCTTCTTCAGATAATTTAGTATACAAGGACTATATTAATTTATTTTCTACAAGAGTATTCGTAATACAATAATCCAATAACCGAGTGGGGCCAAATAGTTGTATTCTTGACTCACCAAATTCCTCAATCCAAACAGAACTTATACAGGTTGATAAAGGGTAGAATGGACATTCCGTGGGCAGCACTATCGTCCAGATGTTAGTAATAAGTTTGAGCCAGACCCGTTCTTTGAAATTACTATGAAACCGCAGAACCAGAGGCCGCTTGTGGGTGGGTGTGGGATATCGCTCTATCTCTGACTCTGCTCTTCTGAGTTAAGCCAAAGGCGTTACCGGCGTGTCGACCCTGAAAAACCTCTTCCCTCTGCTTCCGGCGAATCTTCAAGCCGCCCGTGGTTTCCTTACCGGTAACCTTAGTTTCTATGTGCATGCGTATCTATTTATTCAATCTACGCATATGTATATACGCATATATATATCATGTATGCACGCTATTTGCATATTACCCTGAACTCCGAAGCTGAAACCCTAGCTCCACCCATTACCTCTTTCTTTTCATGGAAGCTGTAGACAGGCAAGATTCAACTAACAATGCACGTATCTGTGGGAACCCTTTTTTTGTTTTGTTTTCTGAAACTCTATCTCTTGGAGTTTCTCGTCAACTACGAAAATTAGGACTCAGAGCTAGTTTTAGGATGAAGATTCGTCTTTCTTGTTGAATTTTGATTTGTGACTTACCGATTGGACACATTAGTGCGAGTTTATGATTATGTGGGCTAATTTGCTCGTATCGTTTTAATTTTAGGAAGAATTTGAGTTCTTTGTTCTGGATTTTTTATTTCTAATGAAAGTATTGTGGATTAGACCCAGCTACAGTGCAAGTCGTTTTATTTGTTTGTCTGTTGTTTAGAATTTTGCTGATGTTTTCCCTTTTGATTTTACTTTGCACAAGGACTTTATTGTGATGCATTTTATGAGTTGTGTATGAAAATAATAGTTGCTTTTGGACTATAGAATTAACATAATCAAGGTGGAGATGGAGGGATCGGCGGATGATGGACGGCATCAGGAGAGCAACTTCCGTGATGCAAAAGTTGAACACCAAGGAGAAGAAGATTCCCCAGCGGCAGCAGTTGCAGAGAACCAAGAACCCACTGAAACAGAGTTGGAGAACAAAAAACCCACCGAAATTGGGGCTGAAGACGAAAACTCCAGTGAAAATGGTGAGGAGGGCCAAGATTCTAGCGATGATGAGCAAGTGCTTGTGAAGGGTTCTCACCAGGTTGAGAATGAAGGATTAGTAAACGTTCCAGCTGATCCTGACCATGCAACAGATGCAGCAACTGCTGTTGGTCAAGGTGATAATGCAGGCCTTAACGAGGCCCCAGAAAATGAAAGCGAGGGCCGTGATACTCGTCCTGGACATCAACATGAACCTGTTACACCCAATGCCCTTGTGAAATTTTCGAATGCGAATGCTGAAGATGACAGTAAGGAGACGCCCAAAAGTTGGTTGAATGAATCAATGGTACACCCTGAAGAATCGTCAATTGAAGGAAAAGGGCGGAAAGTGGTCCATGATAATCCAAAGGCCTCTGATGCTCTTTCTTGTTTGAATTGCAGTTGGCAGACGATGATGAATCTGGAACACCAGAGGACCAAGCAGCATTCATGAAGGAGCTGGAAAGTTTTTGTAGGGAAATGGGCTTGGAGTTTAAGCCCCCTAGGTTTTATGGGCAGCCACTAAACTTGCTCAAGTAATTTTACTATGGCTTTGAGTGCGCTTGTTAGAGATGTGTTTTTGTGTTTATGCTAACCTTTTGTGTTGTTGTCACCGGTATTAGGTTATGGAGAGCTGTCATCAGGTTGGGTGGCTATGATCGGGTATGGCCATGCCTTCTTCAAATTTTTTTGTCTTAATATTTTTCTGGTTATGTAGGTACTATCGTGCATTGTTTTCGGAAGCATTTTATTGTATGGTGTAGGCTGTAGCCATTAAGTAAAAAGCCCAGACATGATTAGGTGCTATCGCTAGCCCATAGTAGCATAGAATAGTAAGGTAAATGAGGATCATGTACGAATGAGGTCTGTAATTAGTACCTGATATAGAAATTGTAAGTTATTTTCTTCCAACCTCATAAGTCTTGACTTATGGGTTGGCTTGAATTTTTCCAGATGAATTAGTCTGGAATGTTCTTTAACTCATAAGATTAGACAAGTCTTGAATAATCCTCTGGCTTTCTCATTATGTTATCTTCTAGTTAGTTCTTGAACATTTCCCCCCCCTATGATATTGTCCTCGCAAAAATCGACCAAAGATCTAGTAACTCATTTTGGTCATCAACGAATTCACACGATTTGACAACTCAACGTGATACTGTGCCCATTTTAGATATCTTTTTCTTCTTCTCCTAAGGCATATCTTAGTGATCTTGAAACGAGATTAAGCCTTTTCAAACAGTTGGGTTGAAATGGCTCCTCCAATCAAGATTCAGAACCAGTTGCTCCTGAAATTCATTGTGAAACAATACATGAAACCGCCCGTACGTAGAACCATAAGGAGCTTAGTACTTGAGCCAAAGCTATTGTCCCATATTGGTTAAGTGCTCCAGTGAGAGGGGGTAAGGGATCGATTCTTAATGAAGTGGGCATATCATTATAAAGTAACCACGATGCTGGTTTCTTGGGAACTTGTGTTGGAGCTCTTAATTGGAATTTTCTTACTTCTTTGAGATTAAGCGTGAGAAAAGAGTATGATATTGGATTAAAATCCATGATACAAGATTGTATATGTTTTGAGAAGACGAAGAGAGCCACTCTTCGCTCTCATACCTTGCAAAGTCCAGGACTTCAATTTTCTGCCTTAAGGGAAGAAAGATCTCGCATCTCCCTATCGCATCTAAGCCTAACAGCTCCCTAACCTAAGATCCTCCGAACTCCTGGAGAAGAGGTGAGCCCACTAGGCAGACTAGAAAGAAAGAACGGATAGGTTAAGTTAGGGGAGCAAGGAAGACCTGATTAGGAGGACTAGATTAGACGGAACTCCACAAAATGCGACGTATGAGAGTAGCCCGCTAGTCTGCTTAAAAAATTGTACATAATAGCCGTAATTAATAACATGCCCAAATTATGGAAACTACAACTGTTTTATAAAACTTAATACTTAGTAATAGTAGTTTCTAGGCTTAAACCCACCACAAAAATAAAATCTCAAATGTGCCAATATGTAAGTCATCTGAGCACCATTGCTAGACATTCCATATCATCACCTGTAGTAATACAACCCAGGCATATGTACATATACACATAATATAAGGACAAAACATAAGCATTAATCCCAATACCCATTCACACTCTCACCATACTCTATCACCCGCACGTTCTGCACCATTTATATCACTCTTATAAACCACAAGAGAAGCACGAACTCCCTTAATACCCTACCTTTGCAATGCTGCGGAACACCAGAGCACACATCCCCTCTTTCTCCCATCAACCGTCTCTGCTGAATACACCACGCATCACCAATATTGCAACCCAACCAAAAATAGAATACAAAACCACACAGGATTCTCTGAAGGTTGAAATTTGTATAAATGCAGTGTTGTACATCAAGGTTGGGAAAATGGCAGAAAACAAAATGCAAAATGAGTGGTCTGACCGTTACCTAATTGCTGGAACTCGCCGCTGGAATGCTTCTATTGTTGCGTTCTCTCTCTCTCTCTCTCTCTCAAGCAGCCGCACCACACCACTCAATGTAATAGTTTTCTATTTCCTCTCCCTCTCGACAATACAAGAAAACCTTAGGCTCTTTAAATTTATAAGGAATTAAAGACTCTCCTACTCCCATTAATTACCTCACGCACTCCTTCCTCCTACAATTAAATTCTTAAAATTCTCCCCATACTCCCACTAAACCCTCTCTCCTTGTTGGATAGAACTATGTTAGAAGAAACTATACAATTACACCAACACAATTATATTACCAAGTAGGCGAGATAAAAAAAGCTACTGACATGCCAAAAATAAAGAACCCTATTAAGAAAATAAATAAATATTGTACAAAAATATTAATTTTCATTTTTCGAGAGGTAATTTAATTTTTTTTTACTAAATGACTTCACAAAGTTCGAGGTGTTACGTTCTTCACTTTCCTATTATCTTACCTCTATCCTGAGCGTCCTTTGAAGTTTTCTTCTTCAAAACAACCCAGTTGTTTACTTTGATCCAACCCTCTTTGATCTAGCCTCTGTAAGTTCTCTTTCCCTCTTCTTCTTTTCCTTTTCCTCCTTTTTTCTTCATGTTTTTTTTCTCATAATGGAGCTTGT
The DNA here is from genome assembly GCA_014822125.1 of Arbutus unedo. NCBI lineage: Eukaryota > Viridiplantae > Streptophyta > Magnoliopsida > Ericales > Ericaceae > Arbutus > Arbutus unedo. The sequence goes on from JABCMJ010001895.1 coordinate 6,131, forward strand.
TTTTTTCCTTTTAAGGTTTAGTCTTGCTGTCATCCCGTACTTTCTTGCCTCCATCACCACCATACCACGATAGGAAACCTAGGCAACAAATTGTCACAAATGGTTGCAAATTTAGCGGGTTAAATCGGCTAATGCTGAAGTGTGCCTTAGTAAATTGAATGGATCTCCTCAGCGCTAAGAGCCTTGCATGAGAAGGGATCCACTGATCCAGTGACCAGCCCGACTGGGGTTTGGTTGGATACGCCCTCCCAAAAGTCTAGCAAGCTTTGAGAAGGTACAAACTGGGGTTTGGGTTAATTATGAATGGTATACTCTGGAAGAAGATTAAGTATCCTTCTTATAGAAAGTTTGTGCCTTGGCATCCGAGCTTTTCTAGCTCAAATCTTGGATTATTGCATGGAAGATCCCCTTCTGTTGGGGAAGAATAACAAAATGTTGCTACCCCACCCAGAAAGGTTACCTCTTAGCTAACTTGCTTTCCGCTTCGTCCAGCAGCTCCAGCCCGACCAAGTGACATTTATCGCCATTGTTATCTGAACTTCGCCGCTGAGCTTGGTTCTAATGCAGCCCGACCCACTAATATGTACCTTTCTGGGCCAGCTCTACTGCTCGACCCAATATTGAACTGTCCTATGTGGCCCAATCGGATTAGCCTGCTTATTCTCCCATCCTTGCGTATCAAGGCTGCCTCTTTGGTGAGTTGCCCGGCTCACCAAAGGCGGCCCACTAACACCAATGGTGAATTTAAACCACTTTAGTAAGTATTCAAGTGATCGGCGTTCCTTTTGTTAACTGTGTAATTGTCTCAGGAGATATACAACTGTATGCTTCAGTATTGCTTCCCAAGTTCCCAGAATTTAATTTTGTTTAATATAATACATGGGGGCATTGTTACTTTTTTGGGATAGTATCGTCCATCTAGTTCATGGCGAGTGGAAAAATAATGTTGCTGCACAAATCACTTGGGTTTCTATCAAAAATCGTCTCTGTGATGTAATTGACTTGATTGTCAAAATTTGTAGTAAGCTATTAAGTGATATGTAGATTGCTTTCTGGTCTTTTGCGTGCGTAGTTGCGGTTGACATCAGACTATGGTCAACCTTAAGTCTATTTACTATTGTTTACGAATCAGAATATACCTTACACCTATTTAAAATTGATGACTCCAGGATTTTTTTTGTCATGAAGGCTAGTATTAGATGTTAATTGGGTCAGCTAACTCACTCATTTCTACCATGGGTTTTTGCAGGTAACTGGATCCAAGTTATGGCGGCAAGTCGGAGAATCATTCCACCCCCCAAAGTAAGGCACGATGGGGATGGTTTGTTTGTAGCTCCATGGATATGTTCTTTTTATTCTTGTCCACTATGCACACACTTCCTAGTTTGGCCCCTTGGTCCTTGCCTTCGTCTGTCACTGTGCACTTTTTTGGTTTTGATCTATAAAAGCAACTCTATCTATAGAACTGCGATTATGTCCTTCCTGTAGAGGTTGTTTTCGATGTTGACTTTGGTTTATAGATATTAGTTGATCTGTAAAAGCAACTCTATCTATAGAACTGCGATTATGCCCTTCCTGTAGAGGTTGTTTTCGATGTTGACTTCATATGGTGCTGACTGATTTTAAAATAATTGTTTTGCTAGCTACCTTCTCTTCAAGTTAGTTTCTTTGATTGGATGAACTCTTTTTCTCTCAGGACCTGTACGACAGTCTCTTGGACGTTTCGCATCTTCTATGAGAAGGTGATACTTACGTTACCAATCCACTTTCTCCTTTCAGAATATTTGTTGTTGGTCTGTGATTTTAAAAGTAGGCACCAAATATATAAGGTTGTTTTTAAATCGTTAGACATGGAAGGAGTTTCCAGTTACTTAGTATTTGATTCCCTAGCCAACTCCTACCCGAGGACAATGTTAAAACTGCTGTTATATGTATGTTTAATTCCTTGCTGATTTTTTTTATATGCTGCTTCTTTTTTGTCATCTAACATACTTATTTTTGTTTGTTTGTTTGGGCTCTTGTTACTCTGTTAGCAAATTAGATGGCAGAGGGATGAATGGGACCGGATTCCAATTGGAGTCCTCTATTATCCATTTACAGTTCCCCTTGCCAACTGAACTATATATATATATATATATATATATATATATATAGAGAGAGAGAGAGAGAGCTTTTAATAAGGGATCTCTCATTTTGCGATGGTGCGGACCGTTCAATGTGTTTAATGTGTTTAAATGTGTTTGCGATGGTGCGGACCTTTCCTATTTCCTGACTAAATTTTGATGATCCGAACCGTTCAATGTGTTTAAAACATGTTTTTAAGGGTTAACGCGAGAAATCAGCTCAAAATATTATCCGGAAAGGCTTGATCCGTTCAATTTTTCATAAAACAATTCCTGTCAGCATTTATCAAAAACTGTTTAGATTAAGCCCTTTTCGATATTGTTTTGAGCCGATTTCTTGCTGGTACTCTTAAAAATATATTTTAAACACATTGAGCGATTTGAATCATGAAAATTTCGTATTTGACCAAAAGGCTGTACCACCCTTACAATGAGAGATCATGAAAATAACACAAGCAAAAAGTGTAAAACATAGGCACCAAGTATACTACATTGATGCAGGTAACTACACAAATATTTGTTGCTACAAATTTTTAAATACTGTTGTCGCTTAATTTTGCAATTTTTTTTGCGTTTTCTCTAAGCAGTAACTCTATATATTTACACAGGTGGTTTGGTCATATGAGAGGTTACTTTAGGTACTTGCAATAATCTGGCGATAACTCTTGTCCTGATTTCTGTTTTTTGCAGGCACTTTTGGAATATGAAAGGAATAAGAGGCAGAGTGGTGAGCTCCAACTTGCCATTGAAGTCCTCCCTGAGCCTTTAAGTGTTGAAAAGGAAGTAAGTATACATATTTAGTTTACTGAGTCATCTGAAGATTAAGTCGTATTTTTTTGATCGGCAGAAGAAATTTTATTAACCTTTGAGTAAATATATAAAAAGATTCAAGGCTTAACAAGAAATTAGGCATCACAACGGTCGAGACCTAAATTTCAGCTAGGTTGGCACCCGAGCAGCTGACGATTATACGTCCTTTGAAACCTGTATAGATACAACCTCAATGTTGGCAAAATGCCAATCAAACGGAATAGCCATTGAAAGGGGCATACCCCAAACAATCCACTTCACACCTATTGTAAAAGAGTCAAAATGGCATACCTCAACCAAAACAAATTACAGCAACAACAAGAAGAAAACACCGGCAATCAAAAGCTGCAAACCAAAACCTAAGGATCAACACATACTGGAAAAACCTTCCAAAGTGCAATACCTCCACCACCAGCAGTCTCAAGATTGCTTGCCCAGAAACAGAGTCAAATTGGAGCACATACTCAGCCTAGAAGTCAGTTGAAGCAACTCCAACACTTCAACAACGTTAATCCCAAACCATATCAGGCCAGTGCAAACAGGATATCACTTATGTTAGTGCTTCAGGATAGCAGCAGCACCATCAGTCCACCAGTAGAATCAGCCTTTAATCATTACTCCTCTGCACAACATACATAAGCATCCTCCGCACCATTTCATAAGGCAAAACCTAGAAAACTAACCAACACAAGCAGCAGCCTAAGCAAGACTCTGTTGTCTTTGAGAACCATGCACAAATTTCACCTAAGGATTGATCTTCATTCTCAGCAAAAACACTTGCCAGAAAAACCAGACTTCAACCATTAGGAAACCAACGCTCAAACAAAGACAGACTGTAACTGAAATAACCCATACTCAACCACCTAAACCATTACCCTGAACTGATTGTGGACCCTGTCCAAAACAAGACACACACTAAGATGAACCTAAAGACTAGCGAAAGCCAAAAAAACTCCTCAAGTCTATATATGTATTCCACCAAAACCAGTAAGAGACTCTGCCATAAAAAGCAGATCCCCTTATTGACTCAAAGACTCACATGACACTTGCAATGCCTAAAAGACCTGCCACTTAAGGACCTAACGCTCTTTAACAGAACCCACCCACCCAACCCAACCCAACCCAACCCAACCCCAAAGGCCTTTCACCATGCATCAAACCAGCACCCAGAGATCAACTAATACAATTATCACTTAGCAAAAGCAAGCTTACGAACTGAAGGAGATCCATAATCTCTCTGTCCATCACTCTTTTCTTCACTTTTAGTTTCTTGATTGCTAGAATATTCAATTTCAAAACTTGGATTGTGTAGACAGTAGACCTTTATATTAAAACCCGCTTTTATCCATAATGCAACCCTTGTTTCAATTACATCAGCCGCATCTATAGAGACAAAGGGCTTACCTTTAAACACTAACTCATTTCTTCCCAATCAAATAGACCATAGCCCAACAAAAACACATGCCTCCCAACTGTCTTTTTCCAATCCCTTATAGTTATTATACAACTTGATCTTCAATAAATCAGATATTGAAGGGGAACATATCCATTCCATTCCCCACCATTTCATAGTATCCACCCAAACCAACCATGAAATTCCGCAATGAAGTGCAAGATGGACAGACATTTCAGGGCGATCTTTGCACACAAGTCATTTTTACCTTCATTGTCATCACCCAACAACTGAATATTCCTTCTCAAGGGTTCATTTGCAGTGGCAATCTTCTCTTGCATATCAAGCCAGGAAAAAAATGAATCTTCAATGGGTAGATGTTCTTCCATAACCTCAAGCATATAGGATTAATGAGATTAGGACTCCAAACTATTTCCTCCCATTTGTTATACCAGGACTTGACTGAAAAAGTACCCATCTTTGTTTGCCATCTCCATCTTAAATTATCCTCATCATCAGTTAGAGAGCCAACTTCATTCAGTCTATTATGAAGGGACTCCAACAAGGCATTCTCCGACACAAATAATAGCCTCCTAACATAATCTTCTAGCTTTGGGTGGTGCCATCAGACACTACACCACATTTGCTTCTTTGTGCACTGGAAGTAGAAACAGTCTTGGATAGCAAGCTTTAAGAGGCAACTTCCCCATCCATACATCTTCCCAGAATTCAGTATTTACCCCATTGACTACTTTTATCCAAAATCCCTTCTTCAATAATATTTTCAAATGAGAATTAGAATCAACTAATGTAGCCATGTTTAACCGTATCTTTGAGATTGACCCCCCAACAAAGGGAAGGTAACCAAGACTCCATTTCATAACCATTTTCCCCTGTTATCATTTAGATCATGGAGCATTCTTTTTATTCCCAAACCTCCACCACCATTTGCTAAGCAGTGCTTGATTCTGAGCTTGTAAATTCTTCACACCTAGACCACCAAATCTTTTACCCTTTGCAACTCTTTTCTAGCTCACCAGATGTAATTTCTTCTTAGTATCACAATCTCCGCACAAAAATTGTCTCTGAATTTTTTTCCAACTTCTTAATAGCTGTGATGGGTAGTTTAAAGAGAGACATGTAATATGGCAGGTTGCTTAAGGTGGATTTAATTAGTGTCAACCTCCTCCCAAATGATAGATACCTTCTTTTCCATAGCGCAAATTTCTTTTCAATCTAGAAATGATTGGAGACCAAGTAGAAATCTTGCCAGGTTTGGGCCCCAAAGGGAGCCCCAAGGATTTAATAGGTAAATTCTCAACGTTTCATCTAAGAATTGCAGTACACCTATTTATTAATTGGCTTTTAAAAAAGTTTACTATTCAGACTAGAAATTAGCTGAAAACATCTAAGAATCTTTTTCACTTTGAAAACCTCCTCCATTTCATATTGACAGAACACAATAGCATCATCAGCAAATTGGAGATGAGTTCCCTTTGATCAGATCAAGCTCTTTGGCCCTTTCAGATAGTATATTAAGGCTTTCTAAAATAGGAAGGGAGATAATGGATCACCTTGCCTTAAGCCTTTCTTCAATTACACTTCCTTTGTTGCTGAACCATTGACGAGAATTGACATTTAGGCAGAAGATATACGTTCCTTGATCCAAGACATCCATTTTTCTCCACAACCTAGTCCATATAGCACTCTGATTAGGAATTACCAATTCACACTATCATATGCCTTCTCAAAGTCAAGATTGAAAATCAATCCCGGACTCCCCTCCTTCCTCCATTTATTCATAACTTCATTGGCAATCAAGATACCATCTAGGATTTGCTTACCACCAACAAAAGTTGCTTGATTCTTCACAATGAAAGTAGGAATAATTTTCTTCAATCTGTTAGACGTCCTTAAACTCTAGTGCACTGTTCGACTTGGGTATCAAAGTAACATATGTAGCATTTACACTATTTGTAAGTTTCCCATTTGCATGAAACTCTTTGAAGAATTCCTTCACATCTTGCTTTATAGTTCCCCAGGCTCTCTTAGCAAAAGCAAAATTGAACCCATCAGTTCCTAGGCCCTTCAAAAGGTCACACTCCTTTATAGCACTACATATTTCCTCATCAGAGAATTGACATTCCAAGGTTGCCTTCTCAGCAACATTGATTTTCGTTGAGAATAAACCCTTCAGCACAGGTCTTTCCTAGCCATAATCATCAGAGCTCCTTTGAAAATAGATAACAGCTTCATTCTTAATCTCTCCAGGATCATCCACTAGAACCCCATCCATCAAGATTGAGCCTATATAATTTCTTTTGAATCTTCCATTAGCTATAGCTTGAAAAAATTTGGTTTCTTGTCACCAGGGTTAATCCATTTTGTTCTTGACTTTTACCTCCAAAAGCTTTCAGCCAGCTTAGACCTTGACCGAACTCCTCCATGACTTTTGCTCTTTCCATTGTCTCCACTGTAGATAGGGGACTCTGCTCTGCCAGCAAGACAAAGTGTTGGAGCTGCTCTTCCAAAGCTTTAACCTTACTATTACTATTACCAAACTAAGCTTTATTCCAAACCTTTAACTTCCCTTTAAGCACAGTGAGCTTCACCATAATTCTGAAACTGTCCACCCTTGACATTGATTAGATTGCCAAGATTCTTGGATAATCTTCAAACATTATGGGTGACTGAACCATTCATTTATGAACTTGAATGGTTTCGGACCCCTATCTACTTGATCATCAGATAGCATAATGGGATAGTGGTCTAAGATGATTCTAGGGAGTCCCCATTGTAGTATGTTGACATTGTCAAGCCATTCCTGTGGTAGGATGAGTCTATCCAACATGCTTTGGACTGCATTTTCTTGGCAGTTGGTCCAATTTATTTTTCTGCCTACCATTGGGATATCCTTCAGTTCCATGGACTTAATAAAACTAATGAAGTCTAACATTCCCCTATCCAACGTTACACAGCCTGACCTCTCCCCAATAGCTTTAATTTCAATGAAATCCCCCCATGCACCATGATTGATCGTATCTAGATTTTAATTCCAGGATATCTTCCCGTACTTTTCTTCTATCAACAATTAAATTATGGGCATACACATTGAGAATAATGCAATAGAATTCCTTAAAAAATATACCTTTTGTAAGAATGAGTTTTTTCTTATGATTACCTCTTATGGGCTGAAGACTTCTTGATTCCAAACAGAGACAATGCCACCTGAAGCCCCATCTGCTTCTGAGACAACAAATCCCATCTCTGAACTGTTCCATAACCTTTGAGCTGAGAAATTATAAAGAACTTCAATTTTAGCTTCTTGAATAATGAAATAGTCTGGTTTTCTTTCCTTAACTTACTTGCTAACAGATCTCCTTTTGACGGCCAGGATAAGGCCTTCATTAATACGATCTTAGGTTCTCTTTCATCCTTTAAGCCAATCAAACATTGGCCATGCTCTCTTGCTGTCTTTGATCTTCCAGTTTCATTTCAATCAAATCATTCAATGCTTCGTCATTTTCAGAAAACGGTATATCCATCTTTTTTTCAATGAAGATAGTGTCTTCCATTTCTTTTACGATAGCAGCATTACGTCTGATAATATCTTCTGTATCAACTGATGCATAATGGGCTAATGATTGAGAGCAATTTTGCTGAGAAACCACATAAACCTCCTCAGGATCCATTTCTTCATTTTCCTTGCTAAGCTCTTCATGGGCTTCTTTCAACTGGACAAGATATGACAATGGTGTTCTTCTTCTTATCCTTGCACCCTTTAGGCCCATAGCAGATTCGGGATGATCCTTATTGCTATTGGATAAACCTGGCCCACCAAATATCGTATTTGGTCAGTCATTCCTTCTTCCAGGCTCATAATTTGGCCCACTCCAACTTCTGCTTCATTAAATACAGACTCTTTTAGTTCCTCCACATCTTTCATAGTCCCAATAGTTGAGTGTCTACTGATTCCTCCCCCTCCCCCCAGGCAGGTCTCCTGATTTTTCCTGCACCTCACCTCCAATAGTTGAGTGTCTACTTCCCTCCTGCATGGTTCTTTGTGTTCCATTGGTTTACTCCTTACCACATCTTCGTTTTCAACCTCCTTATATACTAGAACTGCAGCTGATATTGATTTATCTTGTTGCCATTTCTCTTACTTTAGATTTGCTGCCATTTCTCTTACTTTCACTTCCACATTAATCCATTCATTAATAGGGTCTTGTTCCTCAGTCAGTATAAAAACCTTTCCTTTCATGGAAGAAGATATTCTTAGTGTAGAATCATCAATGGCTATGAATTGACCCCAACACTCACAATTTTTTTGAAATGTGAGGAGATTCTAAGTGTCAAGGGGAACACCTAAACACCTTAACCATGCATACCTTTCTAGGCTAGCAGCATCCCCATTCCATGCCTTAATGTTCGTGAACCATCTATCCCATCATTTTTCTTTGACCATCTGCCCCATGGTTTCTTTAAAAGAAAAGGTTAAAATTATGATTTACCACCCATACTTCTAATATCAACTGTCAATCCAGTTTCTTTCCTCATCTTATTTGAGCTGATTTCTAGCTCCACCTTCTTGCTCAGCCTGGCTATTGCACTCCCGTATAGCCATCCATTAAAAGAGAGACTTATTTTGATCCAATTACGTGGGTACAGCTCTTGCCCCCAGTTCATTTTTATCACCTCTGATCACCTCAGCAAATGTGTTATCTTTGTGTTGCTTCTTGATAGTAGGCCTTCTTTCCTCTCCCATTTTACTAGATTCAGGCTGGATAATCTTGTTCCTCTCATGCTTGGCATTTTCTTCATCCTTTAATATCTTCACCATCCTAATTTCTGCACCTTTTGTTTCAGGCCAAAACTTGCTGGTTTAACAAAAAGCTTCTTGTCCTCAATCATCATCCCATTTGCTTTTTAGTGTCGCCACCCCAGCTGAAACTTCACAATCATACTTGATAAAGCAAAACGTTACCAGCTGTTTTATTCTTGGTAGGTACAAAAACATCATTTACTACCCCATAGTTGTTGAATAGCTTCTTCAGCTATGTTTGAGTAACATTGTTTGGAAGATTATCTATGCAGAGGGTATAGTAGTTTTCTTCCTTAATTTCTCCTAAATTCCTGTCTTCTATGCTTGCTCACAACCGGTATCCACCCTTCATTCTTTGCTTGCTTTCCTTCCCTTCTAGCTCCATTGTCAGCCTACTTCTCCCCATTGACCTCCTGCTTCCATGTACCACCAAATGTAGCTTGACTTCTGTTCCACCTTCATTCCATTGTTCTCCCCGTGATATATACTATTAATTGGCAGTTTCCTCAAGTGTAAGTCGTATTCTTGTTATGCAGTTGAGGGCTAAGATTTTGATGTACTCATCATGTAGGATACCAAGATTTATATAACCTGTGAGTTTTTTGATTTTATAATCGGAGGTTCCAGGGTTGTTTATATAACCTGTGAATTTTGTGATTTATAATCAGAGGTTCCAGGGTTTATATGTTCATGTAGAGACTTTGAACACTAATTATGCTTAGGTGGCTATAAAAATTAGAGTCAGGGTACCAGGGGTTGTGATTTGAGTATAGCAATAGCTTTTCTGTCGGGAATGAAGTGGCTGAGCAGCCTGAGTTGTGCAGCTAGTATGATGGATTAGGAGGAATCTTCTTTGCAGATTACCAATTAGTTAATGATTCCTGATTATGTTATCCGGCCAAAAACACTAGGAAATAGAGGATTCACCTCAATTTTAGAGTATGCTACAGCATGATGCTTATTATCAAGTGAATACTTCTTGATTTATTGACATTTGTACTATCCTGTGAATTTCATTTCCCCATGCCCATTTAAATACAAACCCGGCCTTTTGTTTCAATGTAAATGAATATCTGGAAATCTTTCTAGTCCGTTCTCTTGAAAACACAAAACCTAGGAGGAAGGATCTGTCTGAGCAGAAGTTGTAAGGACATGTTTAGTTGTTAATGTTTTGAAGGTTTGCCTTGTAAAGCGTTGTTGCTTTGATGTCTGTACTTTACCCCTACGATTTTTTAGCCACCTGTCTTATATAAGCTAAGTTAATGTGTTTTTTCCTTGTCTTTTATTACTCTCTGCTTATACTTTGTAATATAATCAGTCCCTTGCTTTCCCTACCAAAGTTTCTGCTTTTCACCTTGCTAAAAAGCTTCGATGGACTATATACTGGACAAATCTTTACAGTGCTTCCTTTATTCATAGAATGAAGTAGCTAGGCAAATCTATTTCTTTGTATTTTGGCTTCTATGAAGTTTCTTTCTTTGCTACAGCTCGGACTAGTTTTTTTATTTGTCTTATTTTGTTTGTGTTCAACATTGTAAGTGAGGATCTCTTTTGCCCTATTCTGTGTGATTTAAAGGATGGGATGGTGTCAGAGCTCTGAATCATTAAATTTTATGGCAATGAGCTGCCTGCTCAAGTTTCCTCTACCTTTCCAGATGTGATAGTCATGGAGTCATGATTAGCCTGAAAGTGCATGTTTTGATGCAAAATGCCATGTACCATCTTTCAGTCACTTCTCTGATCCTTTTTTTTTTATCGTGGGAAGCTATTTCTGTTGACTTCCTTAATTTGAAGTGGAGGTAAATGAAATTCAAACTAAATTGTTCTTTTTACAAAAGCTTTTTTTTGAAGCCAAGTCTCGGTGAAACGAATGGAGCTCAAGGAAAAGGAATGGATGTTAGTCTAAGTATTTTGGTGGGTTATCTTTAAGGAGTTCTCTAATAGTATTACCTTGCAATGTCAGTATAATTGTATCATACCTGTTACAAAAAGACACTCGATTGAATGTGCTACCTGATCCACATGTATTAAGCCCAAATCACTTCACCCTTTGTTAGTATGAACTTTCTCTGGCAGCCTAGTGGGGATTTTTTATTGTTGTAATGGAAACTTAGTAGCTGGGTCAATGAATGTAGAATTGGCACTAATGGAGCACCCGGCCCATTTAGGGGAAGAAGTTTTGAAGAACGAAAGAATGAGAAAATACTCATCCAGCAGTTCCAAAAGAACCTGACAGTACCTGCTTTGAAATGGTATGGCTTATTGGGACGAAGAATTTGAGTTCTTGGTAATAGATCAGAAGATTCATGAGACGTGCAAAACCAAAAGTGCCAAGTTTTGTGGTGTCAGAGGATGAGGATTCGTCTTGAAAGATTCTAGTGGTGGAGTCTTCCTCAAGAGGCTCGCAAGGAGTCATTTCAAAGCAAGTGGGCGTTTTCAGGGAAAGACGCGGTCCAAAGTGACGAGGAAATATCAATCAACTTTCTTTGTTTGATTTCAATCATAGGCATCAGAAGCGAGCTTTGCCTATTAGACTCGGCAGACTGAACTTTTGACATCAGTCTGACTTCTAATGTAAAATAGAGTGACTTTTCTTCCTCTTCCTATGAGATCTAGTAGTGTCCCTGTCATTGCCTAACAATTTTATAGAAAGAGTACAGTAATGGTCCGAATTGTAGGATTTGACCACGCTAGGCTCTATTAGAATGGATTAGATCGATCACTCGTAGCTAGTCGAATGGTTGTTTCTGTAAGCCAAGCCAAGCCAAGCTGCTATCGAAGAGCGTAGGAGAGAGAGAGAGAGAGAAGCATGGGATAATAAATAGACTGTAAGATGCCGCTGCTATTATCATGGATTCATGATAGACGGTTGATTCGCTAAAGCAATTATGCATCGGTAGCTGCTCTTGAGACAATGGCCAAGAGGTCCTTCTCTAACGTAGGCAGGCTTGAGCTATCCATCCATAGAGAGGCGGGCAGAGGGTCATTCCTAAGACTACAAAATGAGAGGCATTTTTTAACATCTATAGAGCGGTAGATCGTAGGCCAACCTAGATGTGTCTGTATTTCTTATATCTTTTTTTGTGTTCATGGAAAAGTACGTTTTTTTGTTTTCATATTCATCTCTAGTCTAACTTTAATTGCCTTATTTTGGCTTGTGCTCTGTTTCTCTGCACCTCTATTGTTGTAATGGCGTCTGACTACTGTCGAACTGTGGACAAAAAGAGATTATAGATAACTCTCTTTTTTAGTTCCCATTCAAGGAGTTGAATCTAGCCATGTCATGAAGATGACTTCTTAGTCATTGTTTCTCAAACTAAGTTGGCAAAGGGGGCCTAAAAAATGCTCTGGTCTTGCTTTAAAGGTTGCATTTTTGTTGGATTTTGGAGGAGTTTTAAAGGTTGCGCTCTTGGCTTGAGATTTTTGTAGAACTTGCATTATCATGTTGCACAAGATCGTTATTAAGACTCAGTTTTTTTTTAATCATTGTTTTGGGAAATAACAAAGAGGTCCTTGCAAAGGCTCTCTTCTTCTGTCCTTTGGGAAGGTAGCTTTTCTGTTTACCACATTCGGAAAGCTGTTCCAAGGTTGAACTTTTAGCTTTGTATTTGTTAGGGTCCTTAGGGAATGGCTATCGCTCCCTCCCTCTTCTGTACTCTACCTTTATGACAAATTCAGTTTCTGGGAAGCACATATTCCCTGCCTTCCTCGCCATAAATTAAAATTGGTAGATTACGCTTGCAGGCAAATGGTTACCAAGCTCCAGGATCAGGTAGGGCACGAAGGGATGCTGCAGCTCGTGCCATGGAAGGGTGGCATGCCCAGCGCCTTTATGGTTATGGTGAAGTTGGTGAACCTATTATTAAGGTCTGGTGTAATTCAACACTATGGAGTCATTTCTTTCTTTCTTACTGTTCTAACCTTTTTTTATGAATGTAATATTTCTCCATTTCATTTTCTTTACTTTACTGTATTTGGATAGGACAAGAACCTCAATAATATGCCGAAGCGCGAAAAAAGTCTTAAAAGCATCGGTACGCACTATGCTCCTCTACTGATCATTATACCTATGGTGCACACGGCTATATGTTGTCTAAAATTAAAATGTTCTTCTCCGTGATAGATCTTACGTATCCTAATAGAAATTTATGTGACGTTGGAGATTATATCCAATGCTGCCCAAGTCTTATCTTTGTTTTCTAGTAAGCTTTTGTAAGATATCTCATTGGGACTTAGTGTTGGAATCCTTTGCTTGCGGGAAATGTGAATATGTATAACTGACTCAGGTGTTAAACACAAGAGACCAGCAGAGATGGAGCACGCCGTGAAAGCTCCACGAACTGAAACAGCTAAGCAGTTAAGGCTCCAACTATGTCTTCACTCATCGAATTTTCCTTTTCCCTTGATGTATAAAAAGGCAATGTTATTAGTGAGCTCCATATGAAAATTTAAATTTCCTACTTTCTTGTTGTGATCATACCAGCACTAGTAAGGGGGTTTGATCATGCCAGTGGTTGTCAATTTTTTTGCTGGCAAAAGTAACCAGTAGTAAATATAATTCCACTCCCCTCTCTACACTGTATCTCCCAACTTATGAAACTACACTAAATTGTCTTCTCTCACTAGGTTGGTGACAACAGTTGTTGATGTTGGCCCCCCTGCTGATTGGGTGAAGATCAATGTGCGCGAAACTGTAAGCTTCTTTTCAAAATGTGCCAACTCAGATACTTGTATATACTTGTGTTTCTTACACCAAACTTTTAACTAATTATGACATCTCTGTCCACAGAAAGATTGTTTTGAGGTTTATGCTTTGGTGCCTGGGCTTTTGCGCGAGGAGGTTTGTACTAATTCTTATGAAATAGATATTGTCTCATTTCATCTGCCTTCTATGGGAAATACTCGTCTCTTCCGCATTGATTGTTGTATAGGATGCCTGTTGATCTTTAGCTGTTTTTTGCTAGTATACTTGATAATTAGGGTTAATGTTAGTGCATTGACGTCACACTGTTTCAGTGATCGGAACAGTCTGTGCTTATCATATGGTGATGTTGAAATGTGTAGCATCAATATGGATGAAATTAAATTGAGAAAATTTCTCATAGGGTGACAACCATGGTCTCATTTGTACTGGACTACACTAACTACAGAATTTCTTAGAGGCAATAGCTATGATTTGATCTGCACTGTTCAGTCTGCTACATTGATGCAAATGAAAAATACTTTCTCGCACTCTCATCTGAGACTGCTACCTCTGGAAAGAGAAAATTGTGGTCCAACAATTGCTGTAAAGTCTCTTTGTTTCGAACACCAAAGTGATGGACGTTTATCCACCTAATTATCTGGTATTCCACACCCCTTCCCTTCCTTTTTTTGGATCTTGGATTTGTTAGCGAAAAGGAAATGAAAATGCTTATCCGTTTGTAATCTTGTATGGTTATGAGAAAGAACAAGAGTTTTGGAATACCTATTCATTCTCTCAAGTTTTCTAAACCAAACAAAAGAAGAAAGAAAGTAGCTTCTTTCATTATTTTCATTTTATCTTTTCCTTTTCCTTGCCTCCAAATCAAATATTGTTATAATCCTCCAAAGTGTCAGACAACTGACATATGTGGTGGCCTCTCGCACCTTGATGGTGGCATTTGATCTCAGGTATCTGTTATGCTGCAGAAAGTTTTCAAAGGCAAGCAGATGTAGTCTGCTTTAGCTTATTTATGATTTGTCAAACAATTAGATGTGTTTAGATCTTACCTCGAATAGAGTTCGGCCATGTTGTAGAGGCTGATAAAACAGTCTGATGTCTTTGGTGACACTATATGGTTCTGTATTGCATTTGATTATAAGATACTTCTCTGCTGGTTTTTTGTGACAGTATGATCTGTTATAAAATTAGGGTAAATTACACAAAATCCCCTTTATCTATCGCTCGGTATCACTTAACCTCCTCAATTTTCTAATTGTCCCAATGCCCCCCGGTTTCCAATTGTAACAATCGACCCCTTTTACTGTAACGGCGTGAGAAGAGAAGACGGAAAGTAGTTGTATTACCTATATTGTCCCTGTACCTGGCCAATCTCTGTCTCTCTCTTTCCTCTCTGTGCCAAACTTACTTGCCTAGAACACAAATCCGGATCTGTGAACTTTTCCAACATCATCTTCACAAAACCTGCTTCATCTCCTTCATGAAATTCAACTAGAACCACACCCTTATTCAAACCGGAATTACAAACAACCGAATGAAGTGACCCCAGCGACAAAAAATGGGTTCCGACAAAGTTGGGGATAAAGAGGCGGCCGAGTTGGGTTTGATTTTAGGGGCTTTGGTTGGGATGGGAAAGAGGTTTTCATGGAGGAACGGATTGAAAGTGGAAATGGAGTTTAGTAAGAAGAGGGTAGAATAGGAGTTGGATTTGTTTTTTTTTTGGGGGGGGGGGGGGGGGGGGGGGGGGG